>CM076580.1:675425714-675724624 GCA_034641835.2 Pinus albicaulis | reverse complement strand
AGTTTTGAATTTTCAGCCAAGACATTTTTGAACTTGGACTCTTTTTGAGTTGCGGAGGAAATACACACCTTCTGTGACCGCACCGCGCGACCAGGAGTTGCGGAGCTACCAAGGCGGTGCGGAAGCACTTGATAACTGGAGATGGAACAGAGATAAGTACAGATGAAAGAGATACATCAGAAAACAGGAGGTAGAACATGCAGACATCAGAAGAGAAGTCGGGGAAAGCCAGAGCAAAGACGCAGAGAAGCCGCCAGTCGCGATGAGCGGGTGAATAAAAGGCGATCACCCGGCTGAAGAAGAGAGAGGTTGGTGGATCGGTTGCTGTTGAGGGATGATTGAATGCGAAAGCAGCCGCGGAAGAATCAGACCTGTTCTCTCCATTGGTTCCTACTTTCTATGTTCGTCCTTTCTGTTCTCAGACCCGTCTGTATCTGATTTATGAGTTATCAGAGAAGGAAGCTATGTAATCATGTAATTGGCCCAAAGAATAATATAAAGAAGGATTGCTGTCTCTATGCTTTGGTTATGGGTTATGATGTGTTTGCACTACTTTAAAAATTTTAAGTTGCGACTGTCTGAATGCTTGATTAGTGATCTTGCATGAACATTCTGGTATATGTAATGGATTATCTTTCTTTCTGTGGTTGCGAGTTTATTCCTCACCTGTGATCCCATCCCCTTACTCATGTTGTCGCGGCACGCCTCGGGTGAGACGCTCTGCTCTCCCAGAGCAGGGTGAAAATTCCGGCGTGTTACTAGACTACACCGGACCCCTTGTTGGCCACAACCCTTTGAACCTGGGTCTTGCCCGCGAGACCTGACTTTTCGCCAACAAATGGTTCCGTTGCCGGGACCCGCATGTTCTGAGGGGATCTAGATCATGGTCTCGAGGATCTTTGAAGGAGCAATACGGCGATGGTGGGATGATCATCTTGACCATTTCGTTACTCAGCAGGCGGAGCTGATCAAGAAAAAGGAGGCGGCGGTCAGGGAGCTTGTTCTTTTCTCTGACTCAGCTAGCGATACGTACGAAATTTTCTGGGGAAGGTTTCCCACGGATCTTTACAACTGGTTGCGGAGGTTGCGAGCAAAGGTGGCCCAAGAAGGCTTGCGGAAGATAAACCTTAGGTGGGCGCACGAAGATTTGGTAGCGCTGCACCGGGTAGATACTGAACTAACCCGCGCGGTGGATTTTTGGGTAAAGACCACGTTGGAAGGATACGTTGTGGAGTTTGCCGCTGAGTGCTACCAATCTTTCTCGAAGGCTGAGGCTGTGTTTCACTCAGGGTTGAGGGGAAAACTGTTGAAAGAGATTCCGCTGTGGATCAAAGCCCTAATGGTGGACGAAGGGTTGATTGAATTCCACAAAACGAGTATGGAAGCGTAAACCACCCGTACTAGGGGAAGGATTGAGGGGACCGATGCTGTGTAGACTGTAGGAGTAGGGAACGGGGGATGGACGTTGAGGCCGCATGCAAGTTGCGGGAGTCACGTGCACATCGGCGGGCACAGATCGCCGATAGGTGGCGAAGAAGGGTAATGAGAGATTTGAAGAGAAGGGAGATCGAGAGGAGAAATCAGAAGGAGGCGCCTCAGAAGACAAGAACCATGGGTTTGAATACCCGGACAGGAGACGGGACGACAGCAGACGTACAGTGGGTGCATGGGAGCCCAACGACGCGAGAAAGAGAAGTACCGACTAGCGAGGATAACGAAAAGATTCGGCTCGAAGAAAGTTCCGATGACGAATGGCACGACGTGATGCAGCAGATGTTTCAGGATCAGACGGCACCCACCCCTCCAGGCAGCCCTACGTCCCACCTTCCGCATGGTCAGGATCCCGACCTTCCCCTGGTACTTTATCAACCTTTAAGAAATATTTTTGTTCAGTTACAAGCATTAAGTCAGTTATCTAGTGGTTCAGTGGCGACGGTAACGCCCAGTAGCAGCAGCGTTACTAGTAGTAGTATTTTCCCCAGTGGGACCGTTACGCAACCAGGACCCGGAGGTTTTATCCTGGTTAATTCTCCGCAAGCATACATGGCCGGATCTTTCACCCGGTACCCAGAGTTCTCTGGCCGGGGAAATGACGATGTAGAACAACACTGGTATCTGTGCGAAGCCATCTGGAGGGCTCGACAGACACCGGATGCAGGGAAGTTGATAGAGTTTCAAACCACGCTCAGAGAGAGAGCTCTGCGGTGGTTCATCAAGTGGTCTGAAGCGCACCCTAATCTTGTAATTGCGGACGTAAAGCGGGATTTTGTCCGCGAATTCAAGCTTCCCCAGACGGACCAGCAGGGTATGTCCGAGCTATGGGAGATTAAGCAGAAGGAAGGCGAAACCGCATGGGAGTTGATGCGGCGATTCAAGGACGCGATCGGGAAATTGAGCTACCCGATCGACCCAAACCACCAGAGGGACTGGTTCATCAAGGCTCTGCTTCCCTTGATGCGGACCCCTCTCACTCAGCAGAAGATTGATAATCTGCAGGATGCTTTGGAGCAGGCCATGAAGATTGAAGCCATGGCGGGATACCCCCAGGAATACAGGGGGGGGCTGGCTCCGCAAGACCCTTCGCTGATAGGGTTGCAACATCAGATCGCTAGTTTAACTGAAAAGCTCAAAGAAATTCAGCCAGCAAGACCAGCGCGACCGAATGTTTGGTGTACTCATTGCCTGGTCGAGGGGCACGTCGCAACCGAATGTCCTCGGTTGCGCGGCGCAGGAGTTGGACCCTCAGTTGCGGCTATCCAGGGGGGTCCACCACCAGGGGGTGGCACGGCAATGAACCCACAGGGGGTATACCAGACGCAACAGGCCTTTGCGGGGTTTCCACCGCAAACAGGGTCCTCCACCTCAGAGTACTGTGAGATTTGCCGGACGATGGGGCATCCTCCTCGGATGTGCCCGATATTACAGAAGTACTCCACGGTACCGAATAATGTATACTGCGAATTCTGTGTGTCTACAACGCACACCACTGAGCAGTGCAGGGCGCTTGACGCACTTGCGGATCGACTGGATCGTCCCTCGTACAGGGTGAACGAGGCTACAAGGGGGAGAGGTGGCGGCATGCGCGGAGGCCGGACTGGCGGACGCGGTCCGGTAAAATGCTACAACTGCGACCAGGAGGGTCATGTGGCTTGAGAATGTCCCCTTCCGCGACGGCCCTGGTGTTCCCAGTGTCGGGTCAACGCCCATGCTACAGAAGACTGCCCGGAGCTCATCAAGAAATGGGAAGAACGGGTGCGGCAGAGGGGAGCGAACCTGGTAAACTCAGAACTGCGCAGCACCGTGACTCCCGACGGGCAGAACGTTGCGATAGTAACCCGAGGTGGGAAGAAGACTGGAGAGGATGCCCACGAGAAGGAACCAGCCCGAGTGGTGCGGCCGGCATCCCCAAAGAAGTTGATCAGGCCCGAAGTCCAGAAGAAATACTTTCAGGAGGCGGTTGAGGCATTCGCCCAGTTGCGGAATGAGGGAGGGCTGGAGGAGCCCCGGCGGCCGGAAACCGGTGCTCAGAACGCCGCAGGTCCTGTGGTCGAGGACTGGCTCCGGCTATTTCTCAGGATTGTCAACGATGCTGAGCAGCGGCAACAGCTCAAGCATGTGTTAGACAGAGCACTGAAGGGGCGTGCAGAACCCAGAAATCTGGTGGACACGAGGCCTCAATACGTGCAACGAGTCAAGCGGAACAAGCAACGAACAGGCAAAGAATTCTGGCTTAACACGCAGGTCACGGGATTCCAAATCAGCGACACAATGTTGGACTTGGGGTCTGACGTCAATATATTGCCACGGAAGACATGGGAGGCTCTTGGAAAGCCACGGCTCGCTTATTCCCCAATCCAACTCAGGATGGCGAACCAGTACTGTATTTTGCCAATCGGCCGACTTGAGGGTGTCGAGGTCGACGTTGCGGGGGTGAAGACATACACCGACTTCGAGGTTATTGATATCATGGGCGATAAGGACCCCTATCCTGCTTTACTTGGCATTGATTGGGCTTTTGAGAATTATGCGATCATCGACCTCAAGAAGGAGCTGATGATTTTTGAGGATGGGGAGGTAAGGGTCACTCAGCCTCTCGACCCGTATCAGGGTCCGCAATACACAGAACCGGTGGATAATCGGGAGGATGCTCAGATAATGGACCATCTCTATCAGATGACTGCAAGAAGGCGGGACGATTATATCAACCCGACCGCAACAGGGTCTATCAGTTGGCGGAGTGTGCAGAGCTCGGAACTCGGATCCGAGCTTGCGTGGGAAGACTGGCAGCAAGGGGGTTATGAGACCACCATGCGGAGATGTGCCGCCATCGCGCAGGTCCGGTGGGTGGAGACTGAGATCCGCGGGTACCCCACACTATCAAACATGCAGGCGGTGAATACTTTTATCACCAAGGTGGAAGATCGGGTCCCAGAAGAATGCCGGATACCACTGTTGGATGTGTCCTTGAAGTCAACATCGGGACGATGGTGGAACAATCACCGCAACACTCTGTTGCGATGGGAGCTGGTGGCGGATGCGCTACGGGCACGCTTCAAAGAGGATGAAGGGCCCTGCATTACACTTAAACATCATGGAGCTTCAGACCCGCGACAGCACTTGCGGGCGTGTGAGGAACAGTGGTGCAGCGCCAGGTACCCTGAGGAATTGTGGGTCCACAGATTTATCCACTCTCTGGGTACAATCCCCCAGGCCTGGTACCTAGAGGAAGAGCGGAAATGGGGGACCCGCTCTTGGCAAGTACTTGCGGAAAATTTCATTCAGAGCTTCTCGTTCGAAGGAGAGACGGCGCAGGAATCTCAGGCCCTACAAGCCGTCAAGGAGGTTCTGTTTTTCCGCCATCCCGAGCCCAATGAGGGCCCGGTGGCGTCACGCTCAGGGGTCAAGAGCGAAGTGGTTTGCCAACGGGTTGATGGCGAAACAGGGGACGACAGTTTGGAGGACCTGAGGCATCTCTATTTTGACGAGAAGGAAGGCGAGCTGAGTGTCCGTGACGAGCCGACGACAGAAGGAGTCCATTTGCAGCCCCTAAAGACAAAGAAGCTGAACATTGGAACGGAGGAGAAACCGAAACTGGCAACGGTGGGAGATTACTGGGACGAGGAGGCGACCAGAGAAATTTTCAGTCTCCTCCGGGAGTATGAAGATCTATTCCCGTCTTCAGTTGCGGACTTGAAGGGGATTAAAGGGGATTTGGGCGAGATGCGCATCACCCTGAAACCAGGAGCCCGGCCAGTGAAGCACCGACCTTACCGGTTGAACCCACGTATCAAAGAGAAGGTCAAGATGGAGATCGACAAGATGCTGGCTGCGGGACTCATCTTTCCGGTAGAAGAAGCTGAGTGGGTAAGTCCCATTGTCATCCAGAACAAGAAGGACAAAGCAGAAATCCGTGTCTGTGTGGATTATCGGAGTTTGAATAATGCTTGTATTCATGATCCGTTTCCCACTCCCTTCAGCGATGAAGTTCTAGATCACGTCGCGGGAAACGAGGCTTATTCCTTCACTGATGGGTTTTCGGGCTACCATCAAGTGCGCATCGCCGAGGAAGACAAAGCGAAGACAACATTCACGACTGAGTGGGGATCGTTCGCATACCACGTCATGCCGTTTGGTCTGAAGAACGCACCGGCTGTGTTTTCCCGGATTGTCATTGCTGCTTTCCGGGAGTACATTCACAAGTTCCTGGAAGTCTATATGGATGATTGGACCGTTTACAGCCTGCTGAAGAAACATGCCTCCTTGTTGCGTGTTATGTTCGATCGGTGTCGCCAGCTGCAGATTTCCCTGAACTTGAAGAAATGTATTTTTGCAGTACCATTCGGCACACTCTTGGGTCACGTGGTGTGTAAGCAAGGGGTCTGCGTTGATCCCGCCAAGGTCGCGGTTATTGTCCACATGGAGGCGCCCGAGAACGTGAAGCAGTTGCGGGCACTGCTAGGACACACAAGATATTACAGGCGGTTTATCCGCAACTACGCCAAAATCACTGCCCCTCTGGAGAAACTGTTGCGGAAGTCCGAAGCATTTGAGTGGACGGCGGAGTGCAGGACGGCACTCGACACATTGAAGGAGAAATTGGCGACGGCTCCAATACTGGTCCATCCGAATTGGGATAAGCAGTTCTATGTGCACATTGATGCGTCCGGGATTGCACTTGGCGCGGTACTGGCGCAACCCGGGGAAACGACAGTTGACCACCCGGTATACTTCGCCAGCCGACGGTTATCTAATGCGGAGAAGAATTACACCACGACCGAGCGGGAGGCGTTGGCGATGGTGTACTCTCTCCAGAAGTTCCGCCACTACCTTCTGGGCAGTAAGTTTACATTTTTCACGGACCATTCGGCCTTAAAATATCTGGTCAATAAGCCTGTGTTGGAAGGGAGAATCTGCCGATGGCTCCTACTCTTTCAGGAGTTCACGTTCGACGTAATTGTCAAGCCAGGCAGGTTGAATGTTGGTCCCGATCACTTATCCAGGTGGGAGTCGGGGGAAAACGATGGTCCGTTGGATGATCAGCTTCCGGATGCTGATCTATTTCGAGTTGAAGCGGTCCCAGACTACCTGGCTGACATTGCCACGTATCTGACCACGGGACAGTGCCCCGAGGATTACACGCCGCTTCAGAAACGCCATTTGGTTGTCCGGGCGGCCGATTATCAATTGATCGCAGGGCAGCTGTACAAACTGGGCCTGGATGAAGTGTTGCGCAGGTGTGTTCTTGACCATGAGTGGGAAGCAGTGATGTGGGAATGTCACAGCGGTGTTGCGGGAGGACACGTGGGTGTTAAACCCACCGCAAGGAAGGTACTTCAAGCTGGCCTATGGTGGCCAACGGTGCATACAGACTGTAAGGCCTATGTGAAACGTTGCGATATTTGTCAGAGGACGGGACGGCCTTCACACAGGGATGAGCTTCCGCTACACCCTGTGCATGTGTTGCGGCCATTTGAGAAGTGGGCTGTTGATTTTGTAGGGCCCATTACGCCAATCGCTCGCCATTCCAAAGCCCGGTACATCATTACGGCGACTGATTATCTCACACGCTAGGCTGAAGCAGCAGCGGTACGCGACTGCTCCGCCGAGACCGCTGCTCGATTCATCTTTGAGCACATCATCAGCCGCTTTGGCTGCCCCCGAAGCTTGACCAGTGATCAAGGCACGCATTTCATTAATGCCACGGTCAAGTCGCTACTAGACACATTTATGATACAACATCATAAGAGCAGTCCATACCACCCGCAGGCCAATGGTACGGTGGAAGCCTTCAATAAGATTCTGGAAAAGGGCTTGACAAAGATTTGCAATGCTCAGCGGGATGATTGGGATGAGCGGATACCCGCGACATTATGGGCTTACCGGACCACGGTAAAACGTTTGACAAACCAGACGCCATTCCAGCTGGTGTATGGCCGGGAAGCCGTGATTCCCGCCGAGTTCACCGTACCCAGCCTTTTGATCGCAACGTCCCTTCATTTCTCAGAAGACGCGTCCCTAAAGGAACGACTCCACGAGCTACAGGAGCTGGATGAGGCTCGGTTTCTTGCGGAATTCCACCAGAAGGTTCAGAAGGCCAGACAGAAAGCGTGGCACGACCGCCACATCAAGACCAAAGCTTTCCAGGTTGGCGGCAAAGTTCTCTTGTACGACAGCCGATTCCAGAAGTTTCCAGGCAAGCTCCAGATGCATTGGCTGGGACCGTACTTTGTTATCGAGATCCGCGACTCAGGAGCCGTTCGATTGGCACAATTGGACGGCTCAGTTCTTCCAGGATGGGTGAATGGCGCACGCCTGAAGCCCTACCAGGAGTAGGTACTTCTCATTTTCCATTAATAACTCTCGCAACCGAGAGCACCCGTAGAGTAGTGTAGTTGAATAACTCTCCCGCAACCGGGATGAGCATAGTTAGTCTTTTCCATTCCTTTGCATTCAGTCAAATAAACCGTCAGTTGCGGCATCCATACCGCAACCTCCCATGGCGCGGAGCGGGCCAGTCCAGCGTGTCGCAACGCCAGTCCAGCGTGGCGGCGCGCCAGTCCAGTAGGACGCCGCTCCCAGTCCAGCGTGTCCTGCACGAAGGATCTGTCCTCGTGCCAGCGTCAGTCCAGGTCATAACCGTCAGTCCTTTCGTCAGTCCGTAGGATAGCTCAGATTTGGTCATAAATTCCCTTAATGGACAGTAATCATACCGTAATCATTTACCATCAGCCGCAGTTCTCTCCGCCGTCGGGTCCGCCCATCTCCCAATGACGCCGTCAGCAACTGTCAGATTATACCCAGGCCTGCGATTGATCGCACGATTAGCGCAGGCAAGAAAGATAGCAAGAATTAATTTCCGTTATCGAGTCTCATCAACCCTGCGCGTGCCAGCAAATGGCCCAATTTGCATGAAGGCTATCGGCGCCGGGATGACGGACCAATTCAGTTTGGAAGTTTCAGCGACTCCGGAGCACTCGCAGTACCAGAGCACTCAGCCCTTAGCAGGAAGCTACAGACGATTTGTCCAGGTCTATCAGAGGCGCGCCACGATGCCGAGAGCTGTTCTTTCTGTGCCTGAACCAGCGATTGATAGCAGAATTCACCGACTCGAATCACTGGTCGGCAAATACGACAATGCACCCTGCATGGACGCTAACTTATCCGACTCGGCTGAGTTTCCCCACCTGCATTGGCAGACATTCATGGAACACCATTATACACCAGGGAGCAGCTCTAACAGTCGAATGAAGGACGAATTCCGGGGTCTCCAGCAGTCGACGTTGATGAATTTGCGAAGTCTTCCTGTCTTCGGCACCACCGGACCAGTTCTGCAATGCACCCGGTTCCTCCTCAGTCGGGTGCAGAACGGGTCCCTATGGTTGAACGAGGAAATCCCAATCCATGCAGCAGACATTGGTCGACTTACGGGGCTCTGCCAGACTGGTGCAGATGTTTCCTCTGCGGGGCAGACAGCCTCCAAACGCGCCCGGAAATCTGCTGAGGCGGATCTCTACACAAAGTATGGTACTCGCCGGGGTGGCAAAGGTGCCAAGATAGATCTGATCAACGTACCAGCAATCCGGTTTTCTTGCTACTTGATAGCTAGCAAGACCATGCGCCATTACACCAAGGGTGAATGCACTTTGGACACCATTTCTATTGCGGAGCACTGCGTCGAGGGGGCCCGATTGAATTGGAGTGCGTTTGTATTGAAGGAACTCTTCGCGGCTTGCGAAGACAATTACAGACGGACCACCAGTTTTATCTATGGGTACTTGCTCCTCGCATTCGCCATGTGGAAATGGCATGTTCCTCCGATACGGACACCAGCGGAACTCACCGGAAGCCAACCGTTCGCGATGCGATACTCCCCCTGGCAGGTGTCCACGGCCCCCAGCAGCAAGCAGGTGAACGCGGAGGCGTTCCGCGAATGGTATGGAAGGATGATTGATGTGGTGGCTTCTCAGCAGCGGGTACCCCGGGACCTGCTGGATGAATACAGCGAACAAGTGTGGTTTGGCGTCAGCCATAACCACACTTTCATCCGGCCGGCTTGTGTCCCGCACCACACGTTTCACATGGCGCCCTTGCGGTTCCAGTTGAATGATAGTGTCTTCCACAGAGAGGTTTCTACATGGCCAGGGGTCGTCCAGCACTCTCGGGATGGAGTCATCCGATACAACTTTGATGGGATGCGGGCTGCACAGCAGCCTGCCGCGACCAGTGCCGGGGAGTCTTCCCAAGTTGCGGTGGCGACGACCACAGACGCAGCGGGGACCGCAGCGACCCTGCCCGAAGAGCTGGTCCCCGTCGTGGAGCATTTCAACGACCAGGCTCGGAGACTCAACGTGGTAACCCAGGTTGTTTCTAGCGGCGCCCCTATCTTTCCTTCTTTTAATGAATTTCGTCTTAATCGGTCACTTGGTCTCTCCACCACCGCTTCCCTCACGTCCCCCATTCCTACTTCCCTGTTCACTTCGGCCACCCCCATCATCACGAAAATGGGTGAACCGGGCCCCGAACCCGATTCCTCCGGGCCACCCCCATCAAAAAGGGCCCGCACTACGGCCACAGATCCCGTGGTGGACCTTACGGAGGATGATCCACCAGTCACGCCGCCCACAGCTACCCTGATTCCGGAGGAACCGCTGATTGATCCAGCGGATTTCCTCAACCTTCGTTTCCCTCCCACCTCGTTCCATCCATCCACCGCCCCCTCCACCAGCAGACCACATGCCACTTCCCCCAATCGGTCCACTTCATCAGCCACTGTGTCCGATTCGTTGATCCGGGAACTCTTCGGCGGTGACCACGGGGCGGAGGTCACCTCCAGTACTGCAGCTGTAGTACCACCTGTTGACCCCGTGGCCACATCCCGGGATCCCCTGGCCACTATATTTGTTCAGCCAGCCAGAGTTGGGGTTGATTCAGCCACCCCGTCCACAGAGCCAACCACGCAGCAGGACCAGCCAGAGCCTAATATGGCCGCTTTGGTGCAACAGCAGACGCCGGTCCACCTTCCAGAGCCTTCAGACAGAGCAGCGGCCATGGGCCACTCTTCACAAGAACAGACGCCCGAGCACGGGTGCCCCGAGCACAACGAATGCAGAACAACTGAGTCCAGCACAGTTATATCTGCTCATTCGGCGGGCGGCCTTCAAGGCCGAGCAGATTCATACGGAGCTACAGCAGCGATGCACCGAGCAGCGGAACCAGATCACGGCGCTTACTGAACAGCGCAATCAGCTGCTGCAAAAGAAGGCCTACCTCCAGGAACAGGCCAACATTGTTAATCAGGCGCTCTCCAGCGTATGGCCGGAGGCACGGGCTCACAATGCCCCACTCCCTGCTCGCATAGAAGAAGACAGTATAGCTTTACAGGCTCGCCAGCTCGGGGACGTTTTCACCACCATTTGCAGAGAGAACCAGGAGTTACAAGCGGCGTTAGCCGCACGGCCTACCCTACCAGATCCACCCACTGATTATTCAGGACAAGTAACTGCCAAACAGGCACAGGCAGTCAATCTACAGGAAACTCTCCATTCCATGACAGCAGCGGCTTCTGCCCTTTTACGCAGTTTACAGGAGTGCTCCCTTGCACTGACAGTCAAAACGCAGCCCATTGCTGCTCAACTGCAACAAATCTCCACCCAAATTGGGGCGACCACGGACCAGGCCAGATTAGACCAGCTCTACGCTCAGTCGGACGAGCTGGAACTTCAAATGCAGATGACCGAGGCCGAATCAGCAGCGACTAAGCACACTCTCCGGGAGATGCGGCCGCCCCTTCGCACCCATGCCGAGGCAATGCATCAGCTGGATGCCAATGCCGAGTCCCAACTCGCCACACTGTTCGGGGCTACCCCGACTCCCATTGATGAAGCCGCGGCTAACCGAATTGCTCAAGATGCTGACCTGCTTATGCAGGAATGGCAGCAAGCAGTGGCAACTTTCACAGAGCTTCGAGATTCAGCACTCCGCCGGGTCCCGGAGTTGGGGCCCTTGTTTGAACCAGCGGGTGGCGGAGTACAACAGGAAAGGGCAGCAGAAGAAGGAGCAGCAGAGCAGGGCACAGAGGCCAGCGAAGGTATGGAGGTAGAGACTGTCATTTGCGATTGACTCGCGGACGAGTCAAAGGATTGTGGTCGGGGCCTGTTGGGGCCCTTGTTTTGTTTAAGTTTTGAATTTTCAGCCAAGACATTTTTGAACTTGGACTCTTTTTGAGTTGCGGAGGAAATACACATAGCTAACGCGACCACACCGCGCGACCAGGAGTTGCGGAGCTACCAAGGCGGTGCGGAAGCACTTGATAACTGGAGATGGAACAGAGATAAGTACAGATGAAAGAGATACAGCAGAAAACAGGAGGTAGAACATGCAGACATCAGAAGAGAAGTCGGGAAAGCGAACAAAAATGAAGACCATGAGTGTGACGGAGTGAATAAAGAAAGAGCGATCACCATTTGAAGAAGAGAGAGGTTGGTGGATCGGTTGCTGTTGAGGGATGATTGAATGCGAAAGCAGCCGCGGAAGAATCAGACCTGTTCTCTCCATTGGTTCCTACTTTCTATGTTCGTCCTTTCTATTCTCAGACCCGTCTGTATCTGATTTATGAGTTATCAGAGAAGGAAGCTATGTAATCATGTAATTGGCCCGAAGAATAATATAAAGAAGGATTGCTGTCTCTATGCTTTGGTTATGGGTTATGATGTGTTTGCACTACTTTAAAAATTTTAAGTTGCGACTATCTGAATACTTGATTAGTGATCTTGCATGTACGTTCTGGTATATGTAATGGATTCTCTTTCTTTTTGCGGTTGCGAGTTTATTCCTCACCTGTGATCTCATCCCCTTACTCATGTTGTCGCGGCATGCCTCGGGTGAGACGCTCTGCTCTCCCAGAGCAGGGTGAAAATGCCGGCGTGTTACTAGACTACACCGGACCCCTTGTTGGCCACAACCCTTTGAACCTGGGTCTTGCCCGCGAGACCTGACTTTTCGCCAACAGCTTCTCATTTGGGAGGTGTGATCAGAAGATCATTTCCAAGTTATGCAAATTGCTCAAAAATTAAAGTGTTAAAAATCACTTTCAATCTAAACGACTGGAAAGGTCACGTCGCTACGATTCTGGTGCCACAACGGTTCACAAAATGGAGGTTGTATGCGAAAGTTATTCAAGTTTGAAGTCTCCAGTAAACCCAAAATTCAGTTGACAAAGTTTGACTTTCCAACATTGGAAAAATTAAAAAAAGAATATTCCATTCGGTCTAATCATTTTTTGACAAGTGGTAGAATCTAATTCATTGATGGGTTGACTTTGAAGTTTTTTGGCCAATCATGGGCTTCCACGTGGTAGGCACGGAGGCCGCCATGTGGCCCCAGGCCGAGGAGAAATGGTCTATTAAAATTTTGTGTGGCAATAGGATTCGAAACTAGGTCCAATGCCTGCCAATGCAAAGGCCTGACCGGATAGCACAAGGAGTAGTTCTTATCAACTTACAGTTGCAATGGGTATTTGTGGTTTAAACTATAACCGACAGGAAAAATTAAAGGGGCTAGCCTCGACGCTATAAAACCCAGTGCTCGTGACCAAGGTCTCTCCACTCCGCAGCGGTTATGGTCTTAACTCCGATGGTTGTAAACGGTTTGAAAACCGTAATAGGCGGCCAACCTTCATTTCAAATTAAATGCTATGGTAAGGGGCGCGGAACAATGCCACCACTTAAGGTTCCGCTTGGCAAAGTTTACGACACTGGTTTAAGAAACCATTAGCCCGACGGTTACGGTGGTATTTAATGTGACCACCCCGTGCTTCAAAATTAAATTCCAAGTTGAACAGTTACCGCCAACTTTGGGCGGAGTCTGATAAATTCATAATTTTGGCCAGTTTAGTCAGATTACCTGCAATTACTCCACATTTAGTGGGGTTTTTGGGGGACATTGGGCAAAAATTTGTTTTCACCATAACTCCCTCAATATTGAACCAAATTGGATGAAATTGTAGTCAATTTTGGGTCTCTTCGACCTCTTGAGCACTTTGGGATAGGTTTCAGGTCGAATGGAGGTGATTGTGAGCATATTTTGCTTCAGGGAAGATGAAGGAGCCATAAGGGCTACCATGAGACAAATTCAGTTTGAGTCCGAACCAGGGGAGTTAGAGTCCTTTTATAGAGTTCCAATAGTCTAAATTGGATATTTTATATGTTCCGAATTTGATGAGATGGTTTTCTGAGCCTGTAGAGAATTTTCAAAGGCCGAAAATATTCAGTAAAGTTCCAGGGGTCATTAGTGCCAGCTTTTGCCAGCAGCGGTGCAGGGCTTAGCTAGCGCTGCTTGAGACCATATGCAGTGAACCAGTAGTAATTATAGGCTGAAAACATCATTATGAATCTATTTACATAGGTTTCAGCAAGTTTTGAAGACTTCTAAAGGTTAGAAACTTAGTAGATAATTTTTCCTTGACCCTAGTGCCAAGGGGTGCCGATAGGTGATTGAGGCGAAACCAGAGCATCCGGAGGCCAGTTCTAATGAATGAATAGTATAAATTGACTATTTAAAACATTTTGGAACCATTGGAAGTGGTTCCATAACATTTTGAGAACTTCTACAACTCTAAAATCTGATGTGAAGTTCTGGGCAGCCCTGGGCAAACCATGGAGGATAGCCTATTTGGGGAATGTAGTGCTCAAATTGAGAAATTTATCAGTTGATAGTTAATGTATGATGTGTATTGGATACAACAGGAGTGGTTTTAGTGATAGAAATATAATTCTGAGGGATTTTGTGCCATTTAGAAGCTCAAAGTATTTATGTGCATCGACAGAAGGAATCGTTGCAACAAGAGCCTAAAGCTTTTTACAAAGTTTGGACATCCAATTGAGGGATATTTATGGTATTTTCAGTCCTTTGGACCATTTTTTTATTCATTGGAATTAAGTATTCTCAAAGAGCTGAGTCATGATGACAAAGCTCAAAGGAGACGTAGCCCACAAGATTTCTGGTGAACTCCTAGATTAAAATTACTGTTGTGTTTGAATGATTATTTTCTGCATTATGTTGCTGACATGCATGTTAAATTAGAGCAATAAAAAATGAATCTAAGACACATAAACAGTAAAAATTCATACACCACTTTCAAGTAAATAATTTCGGAAAATTGTCAAGTACAAGCTAGATCATTTTAATTTAAACTGAGTGGTAGGTTGGTTCTTGAAATACATACAAGTTATCCAGACCATTTTCAAATCATTTTTCCTCATGTGAAAAACAGAATTCTATAATAGTGCAATTGCGGAATTGTTGTCTAAGAAAATAGTTGTTGTTCCCTCTTGTTCATGGCATAAATCTGTCAACATTCTTCTCATCCAAACTGCTGGACATGCTGCTTCTATTGCGACAACATATTCACCCTTTGTTGTTAACAATGACACTATCGGTTGCTATTTGGAGGCCCATGAAATGGATCCCGAACCTAAATTAAAAACATATCCTGACATGTTGTTTATGTCATCAAAACTTCCTGTGAAATCATTGTCAGTATATTCAACCATCCTAAAATCATCCATTGCAGTGCCATACTCCTTTGTCCCATTGGCATACTTTAAAATCCTTTTGGTTTCTTGCCAATGTGTCTCCTTTGGTGTCTCCATGAACCTTGACACCAAACTCACTGCATACATTATGTCAGGCCTAGTTTTTGTTAAATACATTAGGTTTCCCACCATACTTTTGTATAATGTCGGATTGACATTGCTATTGCAATCTTCCTTGCTCAATTTCAACCCCATGACAGTTGGAGTTGGTACTGGGTTGCTATTCTGCATATTAAACCTCTCTAAAATCTCTGCTACATACTTTTCTTGGGAAATGAAAATATCATTTTTATTTGTTTCACTTCTATGCCCAGTAAATAACTTAACAACCCCAAGTCAGTCATTTCAAACTCATTTTTCATGGCTTCTTTGAAATAAAAAATGATGAAATCATCACTCCTTGTACAAATAAAATCATCTACATATAAAAAAACAATAAGAATCTTACCATCACTCTCTTTGATGTAGAGAGTAGTCTCACTGTCACATTTTTCGAACCCATTGTCCATCAAGAAAGCCTCTCTCCTGCTATACCATGCACGCAGTGCTTGCTTCAACCCATAAAGAGCTTTCCTCAACTTAGACACCTTGCCTTCTTGTCCTTATACCACACAACCAAGTGGTTGCACAACATATACTTCCTATTTCAACACTCCATTCAAGAACAATGATTTTACGTCCATTTGATACAATTTACATTTATGTTGCACGACAATTGACAACACTGAACGCATTGTATCCATCCTTGCGATTGGCACAAATGTATCCACATAATCTCTTCCATGTTGCTGCTTGTATCCTTTGAAAACAAGCCTTGCTTTATGCCTTTCAATATTTCCTTCTATGTTTCTCTTGGTCTTATACACCCACTTCACTCCAATGACTTATTTTCCTTGCGAAAGGGGCACTAGCCCCCGTCTGTCATTCTTTTATATTTCTCCTATTTATTTATCCATTTCTGCAACAAATTTTTCTTCTTTGATTGCATCCTCAAAGTGGATTGGCTCATCTAAATGACAAAATAATGCAAATAATGAATTCATACTAGCACTACTATCAAGTTCATTTTTCCCATATATTTCACTTAAATTTCAGAATTTGTGTCCTCTTATGCTTGCAGAAGATGGGATTGACATGTCACTTGGTGTTGTTCTTGAATTATATGGCATTACGGATCTTTGTGTTGTGCTTGGAGAAGCACTTGCTTGGTTGCGCGACACTGTCCTATTATTTTTTATTGTGTCACATGTTGAATGCTTTGTTGAGCTTGTGTAGGTGTAGGAGGAGTCACCATTGAGGAATTACTTGCTGTGGTAAATTCTTCTTTGTCTTCATGTGGTGTACATGTTTTCACATTGACTGTCTTCTCTAAACTTCCATCCCATGCTTCCTCTTATATGAACTACACATCTCTGTTGATTATGAATTTCTTGCCTAATTGATTGTAGAGAATGTATGCCTTGAATTCATCACTGTATCCAACAAATATACATTTCTCCCCCTTGCTATCCAAATTCTTCCTCAACTCATCCGAGACATGTATATGCCACACATCCAAACACTCCCATGTGAGTGAGATTGTGTTTTATTCCTCTCCATGCCTCTTCGGGAACTATGTTCTTAACGCTCTTGGTTGGATACCTATTAATTATATATGATGCACGAGCGAAAACTTCAGCCCAATAATCATTTGCAAATTATTTTCCTTCAACATATTCCTTGCCATTTCCATAATGGTCTTATTCATCCTTTCTGCGACACCATTTTTTTGAGGTGTATACCTTGTTGTAAATTTCTTGTGAATTCCATGCTCCTTGCAAAAACGTAGGAAGTCACTTGAGATGTATTCACCACGTTTGCGAGTCCTCAAAACTTTGATGTAGTGTCCACTTTTCTTCTCAACAATAGCTTTGTATGGGCGGAAACAATCACACACTTCACTTTTATGTTTTAGGAAGTAGACCCATGTATTCCTTGTATAATCATATATGAAAATCAAAATATAATAGCTACCCCCAATTGATGGTGTTTGCATTGGTCCACATAAATATGAATCGAAAATATTCAAAGGTGCCTTTTCCCTTATTTACTTTCTTGTTGGAAATGATTCTCTATGTTGTTTTCTCAAGATACATACTTCACATTGGTTATCCGGTTTTTCTATGAGCGGAAATCCCTTCACCATGCCTTTCCTATGGAACAAATTTAAACCTCCAAAATTGAGATGACCAAATCTCAAATTCCATGACCAATTTTAAAATTTGACCTCTACTTGAAAGTTTACTTGTGTGACAGCTACAACTTTTCTTTCATCCTCTTGTGAATTCATTGATAGTTGTGTGTGAGCACCTTCTTCCTTCAAATCTGGTTTTATCTTTAGGGGAAACATTCTATTATTTGTCATCTGAACTTTTTCAATCAACTACCTACTTGGAGACTTATCCAAAACTGTGTACACATTATTTTTGAAAAATACATTCTAGCCCTTTTGCATGAGTTTTCCAATGTTTATGAGGTTATGTTTCAAACCAGGGACAAAATAAAAAACTGAAATGTACTTCTTCTCCCCATTCTTGTTAGAATGTTGACTCTGGCTTTTCCCATGACAAATACTTTGTTATCAGTCCCTAATGTCACTTCAGATTTTACACTTTCATCTAAATTGGAAAGCATTTCTATGTTCCTAGTCAAGTGGTTCCTACACCATGAATATAGGAACAACATGTCTCCTTATTTTTCTTGTGTGACATTACAAGCTAAACACATGCTATCATGGTTCTGATTTTCCTTTATGAAATTTGCACTCGGTTTGTTACTTATGTCATTTTTCTTCTTTCTACATTCATTTGCATAATGACCATACTTCTTACAATAATGACATTGAACTTGAGATTTATCATACCTCTAACCTTGTGCTTGACTTTGGCTTGAGCCTTGGCTTGGATTTTGATTGCTACCCCTTCCACTTGAACTTGAATGGCTGCTTATTCCACCTCTGTATGGGCTTCTGCCTCTTCCTCTATAATTTGATCTTCCTTGACCTCTACCTTGACCAAATAAAACTTGTGTCTTGAAGGCATGCTCCAATGACGAGTTTTTTGCTCTGTTCAGTCTATGTTCATGAGAAACCAGTGATGCATGAATCTCATCCATTGAAAATTGTGATAGATCCTTTGTCTCTTCTATGGCCACAAGAATGACATCAAATCTTGTTGGCAGACTTATCAAAACTTATGGTTAGAATCGTAGAACATGGTCAACCAAGATCAACTGTCATCAATTGTGATCAACCTTGGTCAACCATGGTCAACAAATATCAACATGGTTAGAGTGGTCAAATGTGGTCAACTAAGGAACCTTAGTTTAACATGATCAACCATGGTCAACCATGTTACCATGATCAACTACAATGGTCAATCATGATGTCTATGGTTAGAATGGTTGAACATGGTCAACAAAGATCAAGCATGGTCAAACATGATTAACTATGGTTAACCATGGTCAACCATTATCATCCATGATTGACTATGATAAACCACAGGTAACCCTAATCAACCATGATTAACCATAATGGTCAATCATGATGTCTTTGATTAGAATGGTTGAACATGGTTAACCAAGGTTTCTATAGTTGAATATGGTCAAACATAATGGTCAATCATGATCTCTATGATCAACCATGGACAACCATGATAAACCATGTTCAATCATGGTTAACCATGGCTAACCTTGGTCAACCATGATCAATCATTGTCAACCATGGTCAATGATGTCAACAATGGTTGAATATGGCCAGCCATTTTCAATAAGAATATGTTAGCATCAACCACTCTAAAACATTTTCAATCGTGGTTGAATATGGTCGACCATGGTTAAATATTATCAACTATGGTTGAATATCATCAACAATGATCAAGCATGGTCATATTTGGTAAACCACAATCTAAAACCTAGAAGATTCTCTACCGACTCGTAATGGTCAACCATGGTTAGAACATGGTCAACCAAGGTCTCTATGGTTGAATATGGTTAACCATAATGGTCAATCAAGATCTCTATGGTTGAATTTGGTCAATAATGGTTAACCCTCTTCAAACATGATCAACCATCTCAACCAGTAATGTAACCATTTCTATAACATTAATGTAACATTAGCATTAACATGAATGTGAGCTTGACCATGGTCAACCCATTAACCTTGATAAAATTCATCAACCCTTGTCAACCATGATCAATAAATCCATCCCACATCCATATTCTATAACTAGCACAACAAAATTTATTAATGTGGTTGATATACATTGATTGAACGCATTTTCCACCTTTTATATGCCAATGTGGTTGTGCTAGTTAAATTTATATTTTGAAAACACATTAAAAACGTTATTCTTATAAAAACTTGACTTCTATAATACTTTTTAGTTTACTTGTGATATATTCATCTCCACGTTTATATAAAAATATGTTTTATTCTAAGATTTTTAGAACAAGGAACACCTAGTGATTTACCATCAAAATTAAGATACTTTACTTTCCTTTTGTGGTCTTTGTGAGTAATCTAGATTTCATTTCATATACGATTATTTTCTTGTTCGGATACAGTCAAAATTTTTGTTGTTGATAATTGCATTCATTGGGTTTCAAGAGAATTTTTGTATAAACCAAACATAGATCTTGTTTTGTATTAGTTTTGTTTCTAAGGTTAGTGGAAACACATTTCCCATCTTGGTGTTATCAAAATGGGAAAAATATTGTAGGAACACCGTGACAAGAAAGTGATGAATCAGCTTTGTAATGAGGTCCATAACTTGTAGTTTGTTGTTACCATATTGCAAGTAAAAAATGAAACACTTAAGAATCAATTCCAAAGTACAAAGGCTGACAAAATCAAGAAGGTTGATAATCTAGAGACAACCATGGGAAAGTATGTCCAAAATCATGCAGATAGATTTTAGATCAACATAGACCTTCTTAATGATTTGAAGGAGGACGTTAAGTCCTTGTTTAACTGATAAAATACAATTTTGAAGAAGAAAATTTTGAATATGGGGGAGAAAAATAACCAACAAGTTATGGAGGATTTTTATTTAAAAGCCTTGGTGGAACTAGCTTCATGAAGAAGTAGACCTTATTCAAGTAGAGAACAATAGATCGTTGGATCAATATCAAAATATAAATGAAGAATATGATGCCTCATCACAGTAGTTGATTAAAAGGGATGAGGCCATTTATAAGTTTCAAGAGTTCAAGCAACACCTTGAACTGGAAGTCAGTCACCTCCAAATGTTTAGAAGGATATTGTTATTGTTAAATTGTCAAACTCACTTTTTGATATTGATCATGGTGATTTTGTTTCACCTAGCTCTGGAAAATACACAATAGTATTGGGTATCAATTTCTAAGAAAAATGAGATGTAGTGGAGGAGGAATTGGTAATAATGGAATAGGTACTTTTGTTCCTATTTAACCCTATTGTGTAGACACCAAGAGAAGGTCTTGGATATGATATTGCTTTTTCTTCATTACAAAAACCCATATCTATTGAAACTAGAGAGGTGTTATTTGTTGTCATAGGAATTCATATTGATATGTTGGAAGAACAAGCTCCTATTGATTATGATAAAAAAGTTGACAACATGGATGTTTGTGTCATTCTATGACAACGTTGATGCACCCATCTTCCAGTTTGTAGAACCAAAGACTAAGCCATATCAACATCCTCATAAGGATCAGGGGAAATCACACAAACATCAACCTTATTAGTCACATAGTATCCCTACATTCAAATGATTACAAAAGAGACGTGAAAGGATGAACCATGGACCAATTTCAACCATTATGATCGATTAAGGTTGGATTGTTGGATGGTCATGAAATCATTTGAACATATATCTGAGGACATCATATAATTGTGTCTAATTGGTGGTAAAATCATATAGAGTTCCTCTTATTATATGTTGATCATTGTTGTTCCCTCAACTACGTTTCAAGGGGGGATTTTTTTATGACAAAGACTGTTTATTCTCGTTCCTCCATAGTTGTGTTTTCAGGGGTGAGGGGGAGGTTTGATGATGATATATATTGTTTTTTTTGCTATGTTTAATTCATTGCTAGTTTTTTCATTTTTTTATCATTAAAATGTTTAAACATATTCATGGTTATTGTTTTAAATTTTCCTTATAGCCTAGATCTGGTATATCTCTAAACTTGATCATAAACAAATCATCTAAGTGTCTTTGGAGAGGCTCAAAAATAATATTCTTTGGGTTTCATTGAAACCAATACTATATCGTAGATCTCATCATCCTAATTCTTATTGTTTTAAATTTTCCTTATAGCCTAGATCTGATATATCTCTAAACTTGATCATAAACAAATCATCTAGGTGTCTTTGGAGAGGCTCAAAAATAATATTCTTTGGGTTTCATTGAAACCAATACTATATCGTAGATCTCATCATCCTAATTCCAATGGCATAGACGAAACAAAAATCTGACTTGGAACAGGTCAAAATGTTTCCTAGTTTATTTTTTGAGTGACCCCTAAATATATGACGGAAAATGTTCTGTTTGTTTAAAAAGAAATTAAAAAATAAGGTGGTGGGCCACCTACCCCACCAGCCCACAGTCAAATATATAAAATATGTTTATTAAATAAGGCTCGATGGACCTACCATTACAACTACCACCATTTAAAATGGGGTCGGAAGTACTCGATCCTGCGCTAACCGAGGCCAACCTCCTAAAAAATGACCCCAATATTTAAACAAACACCCAAATCTAAACTATCACCCAAACCTTATAACAAAACAAATGATAGAAAAGCAATGGGGGAGGCCGACGTGCTTGACCCTTGTACCTCCACCCAACTAAATACCAAGTTAAAAATCTGCCAACTGGGATGGAAATGATTGGACTTTGGTAAGTTTGTCGACCTTTCCACTATTTAAACTATGCTAAATTGCTTATTCGACCAACAAACGAAACTAGAGGGCCACAAAATAGTGAGTTGAGAGAAAGGGTGAAACAGTGATAGGAAGTGGAACCTTGATGTAGTTCGAGGAGGTAGAACCTTTATGTAGGGAAAATGTGAGGAATCTTTTAGATTCCTTAGAGGCCTACAATTGACAATGACATAATGGGGTCAACTTTATACTCAGATTCCTCAAAAATTTTCCACGAGTCTCATGTTGCAGATGGTTTTATGATCTAAGAAGCGGATTTCCCATAGGTGGAACTTTGAGCGTGGAACCTAGATGCAAGAATATGCAAGGAATGGCGTAAACTTTATACTCAAATTTCATAATTTTTTTCAAGGATCATGATGACACAATCTTTTTTGGCATGTGGGTAGCCAAAGTTTAGGCCATTGTCAAATTGGGAGGTATAATGATGCATTTTGGAAACTTTGATTGTTTTTGTTTTAGTGAAAGGATGGATGTCTGTTGTAGGTTCTTATGATATCTCTATGCTATAGTAGGAAAACGAGATTTGAATATTTGCAGGAAATTGATAATTTTAGTTGTTGCATGAAAATATAGGTGGTGCAGTGATGGAAGAAGGCCATGTCCACACTTTGCCAAAATTTATTCTTGTTTACAACCATTGGTCTCATAGCTTTGAGGTAATTGTAATGATCATGAGTATGATTTGAATCTAGTTAGAAGATTTAAGAGGACCATTTTGTTCCATTTTATGTGATAGGACCACTTTATGCCACCTTGTGTGAGAGGAACATTTTATGCCACTTTCATGTGAGATAACTCGTTTTTCATGTTGAAGGAGAATGTCCTATGAGTGAGAGTTATTTGTAGGAGAATGCCTCTTTAGAGAGACATTCCACTCAAGATAAGAGTTGCATCCTTATGTTGACAGGAATTTTTACATGTAGTCATCCTCTTTTGCAAAGACTAATGAAGTGGCCTCCCCAGTCTTTACCCAGGGCCCAGACACACATAGTCCACACTAGACAAACTTCGTTATCACATCTTGTATATGAATGCTTCATATTTAATATTTTCTTCTTATTTATGTTGAATGATTGTTGAAGAGTTTTTTAGAGAATGGATTTCTCATGTTTCACATGAAAATATAAGTGTTAGTAAAAGGTCCTTTCGATGAATATTTTTTTTAAGAGATTTCACAAAAAAAAAAAATTGAATCAAGTGGTATCAGAGAAGTATGACCATTTTTCCAGGGATTGTGAATTTCACTATGGGAAAAGGATTGAAGTGAGAAATACTTTAAGAGTTGGAAGAGATTAACCATTGCATTTAAGCAGAGAATCCAAAGCTTAGATGTATTATACAAGATGTAGAGGAAGAGAAGATTAAATTGAGGCTCATGTTAGAGAAGGATTAGGAGGAAAAAATGGGAGAATGTTCCACTACAAAAGGAGAGCTAGCCAAAGAAGATGATCAAGTATAACCGACAATATTGAAGGTAAGGGAAACTTCTTCTTATCATGATTTTATTTCTATTGGCAAAATTGAGATACCTATTTCAAGAACTGACATGAGACTCCTCACTAAAATGGGGTATAGAGGAGGAGGAATCAGTATTAATGGCCAAGGAATTCCAAAACCATTGGAGGTTGTAGGAAGGTCTCAATTTGTAGGATTGGGGTATAATGAAGGACAATGTTTGAAGGAAATAAAATCAAGGAATTATTCAAATAAATAATCCAAGACATTTCCAAAACCATTGAGGAAAGAGGATGTTGGGAGCACATCACAATCTTTCTGTGATAGTGATAATTACATAGGAAGAGCTAAGGAAAGGACTTATCTCCAAACTTGCACTAGAGTCAACCAAGAAAGGTATAAAAAGTCTCGATATTCTAATCATCATTTTGATTACAAGAAAATTACTAATGAATAGCAAAACTTATGGCATAGAAAACCATGCACCTTTTGTGGTTTGAATAACAATGTTGTTACCAAGTGTTGGAAAATAATAGCAATGAGGAAGAGGCTAAGACATTGATACCCTTCTCCACATCAGGTTATAAATAAGGTCAGAAAATTTTGAGAAATAAATAACTTTAGCAGCCATTGTGAAAAGAATGGACATCTGAGAGCTATATGTTGGAAACTCCATCTAGAGAAATGGCCAAATAAGGATAAGAAGCATGAGAAAGCACCTATGCATGAACCAGTCAGTGAAGAAGTTCAACGAGGAAGCAAACTACAGAAATAAATCCCATTAACCTGGTTGGGTAATAAAGGAGTATCTTTTCTAAGAAGTTTAGCATGACCACCTTTATAAATCACATGTTGCAAAATTTTTTGTAAAAGTGGTGAAGTATTTTCCATCCCTTATGAAATAACATGGCTATATTTTAGCATTTTAGTTGGATAGAAAAGGATTTGATTTCTAATATAAAATTGGTCGAGTATGCTATAAACTATTGGCAAGTATGGGGTTTTTTTTGGTCCTATTTTGGTCTTGTAGTTGAACATTTATTAGCAGTTACATGTTTCCATATGATAAAAGTGTCGGTGTCATCATTTTGAGTTTTGAAGTACAAAGGTGAAGGAGATGGAAGGTTGTATGTCAGAGGCATTTGTTATGCAGATCGAGAGTATAGTCATGTTTATGATTTTGGAGGACCAAAAGCTCCTTAATGGGAAGGAATGATCCAAGTGGCTCTAGAGAGGCTAAAAAATCGATTGAAAATGGGACTATATCAAATAACTCTTCATCCATATTCTAATGGTGTATATTACATTGAAATCTAAACTCGTATGCACAATTTATTGGAATTAATAGCTATAAGACAAAGAAGTAGGACTTTTGTCACCAACTAAATTTGGAGGCTGACTAACTTTGGCAGTCCAGCTAAATCTCACAGAATATGCTAAATTTGGTAGCCACAAACTGAGTGAAAATTAGGCACTAAATGAGAATAGAAAATGGTCAAAATGTATCGTAGTTAATTTTATCGGTGACCCCTAAAAATACGAGAGAAATTTTTTTTCTTTGTTTTAAAGAAAGAAAAAAAAAGGATGGCGAATCACCAACCCTACCACCTCATAGTCAATATATATATATATATATATATATATATATATGACCCCTAAAAATACGAGAGAAATTTTTTTTCTTTGTTTTGAAGAAAGAAAAAAAAAGGATGGTGAATCACCAACCCTGCCACCTCACAGTCAAATATATATATATATATATATATATATATATATATATATATATCTTGGTGGAGGCACAATTAAAATGGCCACCATTTAAAATGGGGTTGGTGGGACTTGAGCCTATTCTGGCGGGGATCGGCCCGCTAACTGACGACCCCAACATTTAAACGAACCCCCAAATCTAAAATACCATCCAAAACTTATAAAAAAACAAAAAAAAGAACAACTAATGGGGGAGGCCCACAGGCTTAACCCCATGACCTCTTCCTAACTAAACACCAAGTTAAACATCACCCCAATCAAGAAGGCAATGGTTGGACTTTGGTAAGTTCATCGACCTTGCCACTATTTAAATTATGATTTTTTCCATATGACCAGTGAAATCAACCATAGAGTTTTAGAATAGTCAGTGTTAGCCACCTATAAAATTTGTCATACCTAATGGTGGCTAAATGATTTTGGAGCCTTCAAGGAATAATTTTATTGCTAAAAAATTGTTGGCTCTTGAAGACTCCTTGAAGGCCTCATGCATCTGTCCAAAATCTTCATTTACTGTTCCCATCTTTATACTCAGAAATTCTGCTAATTTCACGAGAAGAAAACTGCTACAAGACCATCATTTTCCCCTTCTCCCACTAAAAAACTAGCCTTCATTTGTTTCCCCTTTTCTTCATAAATTTCCTCTATTATTCATGTTTTCTTTTCTTTCCTTCATAAAAACCCCCTTTCCATAGTTAAAAGCTCACTTTTTAACTATTTCAAAACCCCCATTTCCATTGAAAAACTATGAAATTTTCGTAAAAAATACAAGTCTTTACTATGGACTTAAGCCCCTTTGGGCTAAGTCCTAAACCACTTCCCCCACATGCCCTTACCCTAAGAGCCAGGTGCTAAGCCCCTCGCGGCGCTTATCGCATCACAATATTTCAATATGCGCAAGTCTTATGCTGTATTCCAAAAAGTTCCGATTGCGATTGGTTTTGTTTTGAGAATCCACGATGCGATTAAAAATCCTTTGAATTATAACCCCCGATCGCATCGTATTTTGTACATATTCTGTGGGCCCGCCTTGGTGCTTAAAACCTCATAATATTTCTTCCCCGACCCACTTTCCGTTTGTAAAATGAAAAACCCATTTATCCAAAGTTTGTTATAAAGAACCAAAGTCACGTGGTTTAATATGAAAATGGGTAGATTAAGAAGACCCGATCGCGCAATCGCGATCGGAGATTTCAAATGGGTTGATCAAAAAAACCCGCATCAAAGTTCCGATGCGATTAGGTCTTATATCTATAGCCCCCGATCTTTTGTTTCCTTTGTAAGACCAATCACAAAGGCCAAATCTTTTATCACATCGGAAAAAATTTAATGGGTTGATTGAAAAGCCCTAGGCCCAAAGGCCCGACTCCGATAAACCCATATATACATAAGCCCGGGCCTATCGGAGATTTATATAAAACAGGCCCCATAACCGGGTGCCTAATCACATTGGATATTTTCTTTGGTGCGATTTTGGTATTTACTACCACCGATTGCGATTGGCCGATCGCGCAATCGCATCGGCCCTTTCTTCGATTACACAATCGCATCGCCTCATTCCCAATTTCCGATTGCGATTACCTCGATTCATTTTACACCGTTGACCTAATATTTAGATCGACGGCCATCACTCCATCGCATCGGCGATTTCAACCGCATCGCAATATTTAATCGCATGCACTCGTTTTTGCACCCCCGACTGCCGAGTCCCCCGATTCGCTCCTCGCCGTTGATCTGACCCTCAGATCAATGGCCATCGCTTAATCGCCTTTGCCTTCCCAATCGCACCATCACATCGGAGACTTTCATCGCACCCCTTTTCTCCTCCCGCTGATTGCGATCGCCCGATTAGATCTGGACCGTCCACGTGTCCAGATCCAATGGCTACACTCCTCCCCGAGGCCTCCAAAGTATTTTAACCTAATTACGCAGGATTTCTTAACTATTGTTGTGTTTTACAGGTTTTCTAAATAATTTTCCATGGTATTAAAGAGAAATGCCGAAGTCCGGGAAAACATTTCCCATCCCTTCTACGCATTAAAGGAGGCCATCCACGGGTTAATCCTCCATGTATCGTCGGTGCTCTGTGAGCATTGATGTCATAAAGCCCTGCGCGGCTCTACACATTGACAAGACACTATGATTCAAATCACATTTAAAAAGAGTATAAGTCTGAAGAACAGAGCGCAGCAGAGAAGGAGATTAAAGATAAATCTGGGGAATTACGGTTAAAAATAAATTATCAAAAGCCTAATTCCCTGGATCAAAACACAGTCAGCAGAAAATCATAAATGTTTCACTGACAGAAAGGTTTCCACCGCTTCAACTGAGGTGAATTGATTCCTCAGCTACTACAAGAGCCACCTGCTGCCTCAAACCATTCAAAACAGAGACCGAAGTCATTGATTAAGGAAATATCTGCCTCCAGCGCTGCCATGAAGTTAATTCTGCCACAGGAAAACTAATGCAACAAATATCTGCAGAGTTACTCCACATTATGCAGAGCCTCAAAGTCAACAAAGCTCCCATCGAGCTTTGATATTAATTGTAAAACAGTTAATACAGAAAACCACCTGTAAGCTTCTTCATCGAGCCCCTCAAAAGGCCCAGAAGTCTTGAATCTGTATTAATTACCTTAAGAGATATTTTATCAGATCTCACCTCCTCTTTTCTTCTATAAATACTTCTGAAGAAGATGAGTAATTGTTGGTTATTGTTTGATCACAAGCTGTAATATTGAAACTCTCTGAAATCAATACATAGTCCTTTGAAGTTGAAGAACAAATTGAAGTCTTGGAGATCTTGATGATGTTGTTGCATGTTTGTTCCTGAGAAGGCTCTATCATTAGATTCATGAGCTTGGCTGTTGGTGAAGTATTCTAAACTGTTTCATGTTTTTCCCTATTTTCATTATGTTCCATAATTTCTCACTACAGTAGGATAGAAAGTATTAGGCTAAGAAATGACTCCTGGAAGCACCTTAGACCTGTTCATCCTTCACTGTTTTATGTTTTCTTCTGCTGAAGTATTTTAGAGGCTTTAATATTTCTCTTTAGTCTTCATGCTTGTTTATTTCCTTAATAGTTTGAACAGTTGGTTTGAGCATGATTTATGGTTCTCCTTGCTTGTCTGTTGCCACTTAAAAACTGTTATTGAAGTCTCCCTTTGAAGTTCTTTGCTTATAGTGAATCAGAGAGGTCTGTTTTGATCTTACCTTTTTTTCTCACTTAAAAAGTTGGCTTAAAGGTCGTTATAATTATGATCATAGATGTTTTTAGGTGTTCCCTCTTCTATGACTGTGATTATCAGTAAATCTTATATGTTTTCTAAAGTCCTTTAGAATAAAATCTTTGAGGAAATAGGGTGTTCCCCGAATCTTAGATTTTACTTTGAAATTTGTTTTGAAATCATTGTTTGCTTAAAGGTGTGATTTGTAGAATTTATGGTTAGCCCTGTCTATCAAAGAACTCTTTATTGTTTCAAATTATGCTTTCAAATTCCCTTTGTTGAGAATTCAATTTCTCTTTCCAAATCATTAATGTTCATCCCATTCCAAAAACAAAAGGATCTTGTGGCCAAGTTAGATTTTCCCTTTGATATCCCATATCCTTTGATAAGTGTGTTATGACCTTTCTTGACTCCATTGCCCAATGAAACAAATATTTTACTATCCTATGTGTCTTTCCTAGACCTTTCGTGTTCTGCTGTATCAATTGAATCCAACCAAACAAACAAACAAACACATGTACTTAATAACTAGTCTAAAACCAATACTATAAGCACACAAGATAAACTTTTGCAAACAAACATTTGAGAGATCCCTCTCTGAGAACAGGAGGACTATATCCTGTAGCTCTAAAGATTGGTTCTGATGTTGCCTTGTATTTTGATTTGCTAAACTATCAAAACACGGGACACCAACATAATGGCGATCACGGTAGGACCCTGAGTAAAATCTGCAAAACAAAACACTCACTGTCTAAATATAACATAAGTAACCTTCTTCAAGCACTACCAAGCAATGGTAATCATGATAGGACCTTTTTCAGTGACAAACTAAGTAACCCTTAGGATTCTTATAAAGCCTTATTAAACCTTGAAGGTTTCGGTTACCAAGCCATAAGAGTAAACTCTATGTGTTTTGACACCCTAGCTAAGTGTTAAGTTAGATTTAGGATACTCTCATAACCTATAAAACCAAAATAACTCAGAAAACCCAAAAACATTTCAGTTTGGCTTCATAATAAACCTGGTGGTAGACTATAAAACTTTTACTCCAAGAGAGCTTAAAAATTCCACCTGGCGACTCCACAATCCTAAAAACAGACCTTAAGACTCCACTAGGAAGACCCCAAGTCTTAATAGCATCATAACAAGCTCAGCTAGAAGGCTTTAAGATTAAAATTTTCCATCTTCTAAAAATATCAGTTAGCCTCTTGAAGATTGTCATATTTGGTTAAACTCTCTTTCTAACTAGGTCTGAAAAACATAGCATAGTGGCTCCTAAAAAGATTCACACTAGAGCCCATCCCGAACCAGATCCACCTGAGATAGTTGATGACCCAGAAAGCATCCTTTGGAAGTATCCTAGGATTAAATTATCAACTGTTTTCAGATCACCCTTAAGAGCTAATTCAGTTCCCGAAAATCTTGCAGCTCTACAACAATCACAACCTGACTTAGTAAATCCATTTAGAAATAGGTCATTTGATGATATAACTCAGCTAGAATCTGAATTTTCACTTTCATCCCTTGAAACGAGTGAGCATCTTGGTAATAGAGAAACACTAGAGAATTTGGCGGAAATTCCGACGGCCAATTCGTCGCTATTCCGACACATAGTCATCGCAAGAGCGACAGTTCGGGGGCGGACAAACCGTGGTTTGTCATGCCGTCGTCGTTCCGACGCACATAAAAAGTGTCGCACTATCGACACTTCTTCTATCGTTCCGAACAAGCGTCACTCTTCCGACGTCTCACAAACCGTCGCGCCTCCAACGTTTGTAAACTGTCGCACTTCCGATGAAATGTGGTTCGACGTTTGGAACGTCGCTCTTCCGACGCTTGTAAACTGTCGCAATTCCGACCCAACGTGGTCTGACGTTTTGGACGTCGCTCTTCCGACGCTTGTAAACTGTCGCAATTCCGACTAAACGTGGTCTGACGTTTTGGACGTCGCTCTTCCGACGCTTGTAAACTGTCACAATTCCGACTAAACGTTGTCCGACGTTTTGGACGTCACTCTTCCGACGTCTGGAAGATGTCGCAATGCCGACGATATGTGGTCCGACGTTTGGAACGCCGCTCTTCCGACGTTTTCATACTGTCTCTCTTCCGACGTTTCTAGGTTGTCGCAGTTCCGACGTCTACAAGGCGTCGGTAGACCGACGGCGGGTTCAATTTAAAAAAAAAATTTAAAATTTTAAAAGACGAGAAACGTTGTTTTGAATATATTATATGAAGTAAAACAGTCCATGAAAGTGAAATAGCAGTATGTAGAATAGTAAAGCAACAGATAGAGTACCGACATCCATTGTTCCAAATACAAATTAAAGTACCCAAAACCCTACAACAATGAAGTAAAAAAGTCCATGAAAGTGAAATAGCAGTATGTAGAATAGTAAAGCAACAGATAGAGTACCGACATCCATTGTTCCAAATACAAATTAAAGTACCCAAAACCCTACAACAATGAAGTAAAATAGTCCATGAAAGTGAAATAGCAGTGTGTAGAATAGTAAAGCAACAGATAGAGTACCGACGTCCATTGTTCCAAATACAAATTAAAGTGCCCAAAACCCTACAACAGTGAAGTAAAACAGTCCATGAAAGTGAAATAGCAGTATGTAGAATAGTAAAGCAACAGATAGAGTACCGACGTCCATTGTTCCAAATACAAATTAAAGTACCCAAACCCCTACAACAGTGAAGTAAAACAGTCCATGAAAGTGAAATAGCAGTATGTAGAATAGTAAAGCAACAGATAGAGTACCGACGTCCATTGTTCCAAATACAAATTAAAGTACCCAAAACCATGCAACAGAGAAAAACGATAATCATAATCATGTGAGGAGTGTGATATGTCCAAAATATAAAAATACCATCAGACCATATCAATAAACCAGCAACATAGACCAGCATCGCTAGTTTTGAAGGCAGAGTGATAAACATTAATCATTTTTTTTTTCACAAGAGAAAAAATGCTGTTTTGAATATATTATATGAAGTAAAAAAGTCCATGAAATCATTACATTTTCACATCTGAAGATTGGAACCCAAATATACATCCAGAAAAGTGGAAGTCCCACCCCAGACAGTGATAGAAAAATACCCCATGTCACATACAGGGACTTGATATAAAACCCAGTAACGGTCCACATGGAGATTATCGACAATCTGAGAAAGCATCCAAATATGCCCGAGGCATCTATAAGAAAGTGAAATAGCAGTATGTAGAATAGTAAAGCAACAGATAGAGTACCGACATCCATTGTTCCAAATACAAATTAAAGTACCCAAAATCCTTGAACAGAGAAAAACGCTAGTCATGTGAGGAGTGTGATATGTCCAAAATATAAAAAGACCATCAGACCATATCAATAAACCAGCAACATAGACCAGCATCGCTAGTTTTGAAGGCAGAGTGATAAACATTAATCATTTTTTTTTTCACAAGAGAAAAAACGATGTTTTGAATATATTGTATGAAGTAAAGCAGTCCATGAAGTCATTACATTTTCACATCTTAAGATTGGAACCCAAATATCCATCCAGAAAAGTGGAAGTCCCACCCCAGACAATGATAGAAAAATACCCCATGTCACATACAACGACTTGATATAAAACCCAGTAACGGTCCACATGGAGATTATCGACAATATGAGAAAGCATCCAAATATGCCCAAGGCATCTATAAGAAAGTGAAATAGCAGTATGTAGAATAGTAAAGCAACAGATAGAGTACGTACCAACGTCCATTGTTCCAAATACAAATTAAAGTACCCAAAATCCTTGAACAGAGAAAAACGCTAATCATGTGAGGAGTGTGATATGTCCAAAATATAAAAAGACCATCGGACCATATCAATAAACCAACATCGCTAGTTTTGAAGGCAGAGTGATAAACATTAATCATTTTTTTTTCACGAGAGAAAAAATGTTGTTTTGAATATATTATATGAAGTAAAACAGTCCATGAAGTCATTACATTTTCACATCTGAAGATTGGAACCCAAATATCCATCCAGAAAAGTGGAAGTCCCACCCCAGACAATGATAGAAAAATACCCCATGTCACATACGGGGACATGATATAAAATCCAGTAACGGTCCACATGGAGATTATCGACAATCTGAGAAAGCATTCAAATATGCCCGAGGCATCTATAAGAAAGTGAAATAGTAGTATGTAGAACAGTAAAGCAACAGATAAAGTACCGACGTCCATTGTTCCAAATACAAATTAAAGTACCCAAAATCCTTGAACAGATCAAGAAAAACGCTAATCATGTGAGAATTCAAAGTAAAGTTAATCTATTAACATTGCGAATAAAATTACACCGAAGTCAAAAACATTGCCTGGCCATACTCATGGCAAATTTGTCATCAAAAAATCAAAAATTAAGAAGACTGCCCTCATACGGGGAAACCAGTCTTGAACGTTTAATTTACAGAATTCAAAAATATTACAAAGGTCCAGCACAATAAAATAAACTAAAAGCAGCCCAATTAAGTGGGCCTGCTAAGCAAGAAAAACAAATTAACCAAACTACTCCTCTGGTGGTTCCTCCACGATTCGGCACCATCCTTCGAAAGGTCCAGGATCGCTAGGTGCTACCTCCACATGCATGCCACGGCTCCCCTCCTGAAGGCCCGAATGCTGGCCGGCTTTTTCCGAGCTCAGACCCGCCGGACGAGTGCATTCTTCCTCCGTTTGGGCCTCCTCGCGGAAGACCACAGTGACTACAGCTGTGATTCGCGGGCGGTTGAGAGAGCAATCAAAGGAAAATTGCGCAGTGCACATCGTGGGAGAAGGTGAACTAGCGGTGGGGAAGCCAGGAGCAGGGGAATCCATACGGTGGCCAGATGCTACAAGCCGACCCCGCCCACTCCTAGTATTTGGATATCGACCTAAGTAATAATCACTGGACTGGCCGGAAGTCATCTCTGTTGAGGTGTTGGAGGGAGCGCGCCGGGATTGACCTCTAGTGCTCCCCCTGCGGCAACGCATCCTATGACGCACGCGAGGCATGGGTGCAATCTCAGGCGCAGGCGCAGTGGGCACAAGAGACGAAGAAGCAGAATTCCAATTAACAGAGGAAGACAGACAGAGACAGAACTGAGAGAAATGGAAATATGCAGCAAAGTCTAGGCAGAAGTTCCGCTGGCCACTTCTCCTTATCGTCACAGTTACCAGGCAGTGTAATCCAGCAACCGGCTTGTCTGAAAAACCATGGCTAAACGCCATTTTGTATGTCGACCCGTCTGCAATGCAATCAAAGGACGCCCGTCATAATGAATCTCTGATCATTAATAATGAGAGTCGAAGGCCGGATCAAATTGGAGCGTGCGGAATCGCTCAGAGGAGTGGAGGTCCGATCTTGAACAGTGTTAAAAATTAATTAATGCAGATTTGATGTGAAAACTTAATTGAACAGCGTTAAATGTTAATGCGATTAATATGAAATCGCCATATCCATGTCCCATCACCTTAAACGCCATCGAATGCACCCGCAGCCGGGAGCAGGGCAAGTTTTTATTGAGGACACGTGGCAGAAATTGATTGGAGCAGATCTTTGTTTGGGCCGCTCGCGCAGTGGAAATCTGGACCCGTAAAATATTAGGGCAAATTTGATAAGAAATTTACGTCACAAAATTGGCCGACGTCAGCAGGCTATTTTGGAACGCGAATTTGGTTTGAATTATGGTTTATCGCCGTTTGAAGTCCGGTGGGCTCGACTTAAGAACAATTTTCTTATAAAATTTGAGTTGGTTTTCTTTGATAATACACATATTAAAATCCCGCTTAATAAAGAGACAAAATTGTTGTGCTTTCGGAACCTGACCCGAGGATTGGACATGAGTTAACAAACAAAAGGATAGCGGAACCGGACATGCACCCGTGGTCAAGCCCTCTACCAAAACCACGAGCGGAATCACAAAAGCGGGTTGCCCATATCGCACCGCTTTTGCGGAGTAGGCGGTATTTCCTATTCGCGAGCGATTCCATAGGGAATGCGACACATGGCGAAGTGACCCCCGGAAAACCACCGTTTAACCCGCGCCATCGCACGTTAAAGCCCGACATTGGAAGCCGAGCGAAATTGCCAAGAGTCGTTGATTTGGAGAAGGGCCATCGGACGGTGGTCGCACGTTGAACTTGGCCGGAGGTTAACTAAGGTGTGCGGAGGATAGCCAGGTACGATACGAGTGTTTGATTGGTTATTGATATATATAGGTGGGGCCGGAGTATAATGAAATTGTTTAATTAAACGATTGACGGATAATTAGCATAAGTCTGGAGCGTGATTGTTGTAAGGCTGGGTGGTGAAATATAGAGCCGAAAGTTCATTACAAGTTATTTATTTAAAAAGAAACGTGGAGTATAAATACAAAGTGTTGAAAGTTAAACATTGGTTATAAGGATTGGAGATAATATTAAGTCGGGAATATAAATTAAAGTCCAACCATTGTGGATAGTATTTATTTATCAAATTCTACGAATTTGATAAATAAACCCGAAGAAAGAAGAAGTCAATTAAGACTCAGGCTGGAGGAAAAGAACGGGGTACACCGAGGGAAAATGCTGACAGAGCGATTGTAGACACACCAGCTCTCCTTGGGGGTCCAATTTCAGTTTTGTTGCGTCACACGATGATCTCTCTTCTCTGGCATTTACTTGTATTGAAGATCACTATTCTAGGAATAAGGAGTTATTTCCTCCAAAAATAACCCTAGCCAAACATTGACAATGCATCAAGGATATCTTTCTATGCTTCATAAGCACATTTGTTCTACTTCTAAATCATGTCTTGGAAGTGGTTGTTGTGCTGGAAATTATTCACCAGTTGGTTTCATACCAAAGTCTTTTTCACATTTTCAGCATCCAATACATGAAAAAGATAATGGCTTAAAACAACCTAAATATTTGAAATTTTGCAAGAATTGTCTGGCACACTTTGAATATGAATTTTGAAGTCAAGTGCATGATGCTGTATAGGATCAAGTGTCATTTTGAATACCAAATGTTTCACAAAAAACTTCTCAACATGCTACCCTACAGTAAGGATTAAATGACAATATTGCATCAACTATTTCCATAATAAAAGTGCACCTCGGCCATAAGAATAAAAAACAACAAATGTTGTAGATCTAACAAGACCACACAATCAAATGTATTCCACAAGGCCAATACTGTATGAAAAATGAAATGGAGTTTGCAACCAAAAATACCTTAGGCAACTAATTCAATTAGATACACCAAACCATTAGCAAAAAGGAAAACCAGCCTACTCAAAAGGCAAGCGTTTACCTCCTTTGACAAAATTTTGAGTTCCGAAACAAGGGCCTTTATTGTCTTGTCAATGCCCCTAGTAATTTGAATGGGGTTTGCAACTGCTGCAACAACCTAAACAAAAAGGTTTCATTTCAAATTATTTTCCACAAATTTAAGATACAACCATTGTCAGTTTTGTATTTCCTAACAAGTTCATAAATTTTGACAAAAGAACCAACATTTTTTAATACCTGATAGCAATTTTTTCACTCAAAAACTATCTTAGACTCAATAAACCCAACCCAAAACTAAAAAACCAAACACCATAAGACCCTACAAAAATGAATAGATGATCTTAATCCGGTACCATCGACAAAAAGTTACCTTTACACCCTCACTTATTAAACCCTGTGCTGTTGAATTTTAACTTCAACTGCTGCAGCAGAAGGACGGATGCAGCAACAACATTTTTTTTTGGAGGTTGCTTGCATGCCATCCAGAAATTTAATTCAGCATTTAAAATTTTTGCAAGTTTTTTTTGTAGACGGCCATAGCCATATTTCTGTACAGGATTGTATTTAAACACAACGGCCAGCATTAACGCAATTCACCAACCAGAAATTAAACAAACAGAAATTTACCCGACAGTTTTGTAAATTCAAAAGGAGGACACGTGGAGCATTAATATTGGATCGCATGAAATTGAAGGGAATCTGAAAACCTGAAAACCGGACCTGAATTTTTTATAGGGCACATTGGATTGAGAATTCGAGTTAAAATTAGGCAGACGTCAGCATCCCATTTTGGCACGCGAATTTGGTTTGAAATTCAATCTATTTAGACTTTTGAAGTCCGACGGAAAGGGTTCTTTAATGTTTTGATAGTTTAATATATACATATGTTATATATATATCATATGCGAAATGAAAGGTGGCCCATAGAATTTAGTTTTAATTTTATTTTTTTAAAAATAGGGTTTATTATAATATGTTTTATATGTTTCGGCATATAAAAATAAAAAGGTCGAAAAAGCTTGGTATTTTTTTTTATAGACAGTACGTAAATTTTTTATTACATAGCAGTGTGTAAAAAGTGAAAAACTGAGTGTAACTTTTTAAGTGTGTATGCACAGCAGTGCGAAAGGGAAAAACACAACAGAGTGTCTTAGAGACAGAGTATGTTTGTTTTGAACAGACATTGAGTTGGTTTTATGCACTACGTTTTGTAGCAGTCATAATTTTGTAATCCCTCTCGGTGAGGAAGTAGTGTAATAGTTTTTTTTTGAGTTATTGAAGGGAATAGAAGTTTGTTTTCAAAGTATTGAAACTCTGTCTCCTGTCAAAGAAATTTTTATTTTCTCTGTGTTAGAGGAAAGGAGATTTATGGGTGGTTCTTATGAATCAACCAACCATTCAGAACATGCTCATCAATCCAAACCATAAGTATTATGTGACAATATTCAAGCAGGCACTGAATCGGATTTATGAAGCTATGTTAGAGAAACCCTAAACTCTCACTGAAAATAGGTGAAATGTGGCACCACTCAGAGATTGACATGTGCCAATTGGTACAAGTGGTAGACAATTGGCATGCTCAAACAACGAGGTGATGCAGGAATGACATGAGGGAGAAAATATCGGAAAAGCCCCAAATCTGGAGAACTAAAGCTCATCACCAACCTGAGATTGACAACTTTACATGATGTAACCTATGAAATCGTAAATGGAGAAATCATAGTAACAATAAAGTAACCTATGTAACAATAAAGTCGGATTCATCCTAGGAATGGTAATGGGAGAAATCATAGTGAACAACAGGAAACATGCAGAGTTGCTTACAATCAAATAGATGAAAAAACACATACAAAAAACCTAGATAATAATCATGAACAAGCTTAATATTGAATTATGAACTGTAAAGGAACTTAAAAAATGTGACATTACGAACCTGGTCAAGCACACAAGCAAAAATATCATGGACATGACCCTGGTTGACATGTTGTATTGCTCATGATGCAAGAGGATTTGTACCTGCACTGTCAAGTCAATCAAAATCCATCATTATCTATACAATAAATACAAGTAATTGATGTAGTATTTTTTACTCTAAGATGCATTCTTATGATAATGTTAGAACATATGTTGAAAATGTCAAAACATACCTGAATAAGCTTCTCTTCGTTTCAAGAACAATTTATTGGAGTCGCATGAACTTGGAACAAGCCTCCCACGATCTGAAAGAGTAGCAACTAAGTCAACAGTGACTTTTTTTGTTGCTACGCTGGATCAAGGGAGGTTTGCTCCAAGATTAAATCGCTCCAATAAATTATTCTCTACTAAACAGGGCCAACCACGTGAAGGTGGAAGCTCTTATGGCCCCTCCCCCCCCTCACATCACTCTCAATTCCCCAATACCCAATCTATATTTCATTTTTTACTTTCATGAGCATAAAAAAAAATATTCAATAACTAATAAAAAAACAATTCAACAAAAAGTACGCAGGGAAACATTGCAATTAATGCTTGACATAAAAATAGTATGATAAATGAGTTTTTTATATAACGCAAAAAAACGTTCCAAGTATGGTAACGTTTGTCTTATAATAATACAATATTTTACATTGTCAAATTTTCTTTTCTTCTTCCTATTTTTAAAGCTCCTAATTACATCATCAATATCATCGTGCTCTGCTCCTGTTTCGTGCCTTTCAACCCGCACTGCTGACCTAGTTGCGTATTCACGATGTATGGGCTCATCCAGTGACGGGGCATCGCCTACAAAAACAGATAATATTAAATTTTAATTGTCATTTTTTAAATATCATTGAACTAGTTCGGTAATATTAATAAAAACAATTGCAATGAGATTATTTACCTGGTGCACCAGTTGTCGCCGCTGACCTAGTTGCGTAGTCACGATGTCTGGTCTCATCCAGTGACGGGGCATCGCCTACAAAAACAGATAATATTAAATTTTAATTATCATTTTTTAAATATCATTGAACTAGTTCGGTAATATTAATAAAAAAAATTGCAATGAGATTATTTACCTGGTGCACCAGTTGTCGCCGTTGGGACTGTTGCTCTGTCTTCCTCTCTGGTGGTAAGATCCTCAAGGGAAACATTCTCTGTCATTTAAACAAAAAAAGTTATAAGGACAACCATCAAGGTATAATTAGAAAAAATTATAAGTGTAAATTAATTATCGTCACGGCCCTCACTGATAGCAGCATTGTCGGCCTGGTCCCCACTACAATGATCAGGTTGCACGAGAGGATCATCTACATCTGGCTCTAAAACTGGGTTATTTACCTCGTCGGTAGTGTTGCTCCCCTGATTTAAACAAAGTTGTTAGACATTAAATTTATGGACGAAAACAAAAATATTTAAAGGTTAATGTTTTACCTTATCAGGCATTGTAGATCTTGGGACCTGCCCCAAGCTTCTGCGACGTTCAACTACAGCTTGATAGCCAAAACGGAAAGCAATATTTTTATCTTCCTATGTAGTTATTGTTCCAAAGTCATCACCCTACATTATATATGATTGTGTATTTTTAATCATATTTGATAGGATTACAAAAACGTTGGAAGGCGATACAATTAATTATAAGATGTTTAGCTACTTAATTACAATTCTTGCGACTAATTTCAAGTAGCCGCCCTGGCCTAGCTTGTGATGGCCCTTTTTTTCAATCCTAGCTTTGGTTTCCTTTGAGGTGTCAGGCAACCTAGCATCAAAATATTGAAGTCAGATATGACGTAACACACTTTTATTTTAGACATAGAGAAAATTAAAGCTATTGAATTAAAGTTGTAATTTACCTTGCGGGTCCAGTTGGCATTTTTCCTTCTTTCTTTGCCCTTTTCTCTTTTCCGTCATGGATGAGTGCTCTCCACTCACTCTCTGAAACTGCGAGAGGGCGCTCATATCTAGGGTTAAATTGCAATTGCGTCCTATAGGTGTCCCTGGTATATTTCAAATATTTGCCGGCTACCTGAGCCACCGCTTTTCTGTCAAATGTGCCGACCCCAAAAAGGGCTTCTAGATAATCTAGAAGTTCTATTTTCAGGTTGGAATTCTGGGAATTCCACCCTGTACGTATGGTTGGGCCAAAAATTACCAACGCATGGCTCTCCAGAATCCTGTAGAACTCATTGTTTCCTACACAGAATAAAAACAAAAGAAAAAGAAGATATTATCATTAATTTAAAAATAAAAATCATGATAAATATGTTTTAGATAAAGTACATGAAATAGTTAAAATATTAAAATTTACCTAGGAGTTGTACATGATTTATAGGGACACCCTCATCGTTCACCAACAACGTGCCATTAATGGTCCCTGTGGAGCTGACACGTGTAGCTCCAGGAAACGCAATAATGTAGTTGGCCATATCAGCCTCATCATTGCCAACACGTTTAGCGGTTGGCTAGGTGTCTGCTTGGGCAGGGTGTGTTTCTTGGCTAGCACCTAAAGGAGTAGAAGGTGTACGAGAGGGTTGTTGGGCAATCTCTTGCCCTTGTGTCCCACTACCACCAACACCGGGTTCAGCAAATGCCAGAAGACGCTACATACAAAAGAACTTTTTGTTAGTTTAGTCGATGTAAAAATTAAAAATCAAACTATCACAATTCATCTCATGCAGAACAAAAAAAATATCCTTTTGACTTTTTATTATTACCTGATATCTATTTAGCTGCCTCATAAGATGTTGTATCCTCTCTTCTGTTTCAGGTGTTTGAGGCGCATCTATCAAAGCATTAAATTCCGACCTTACATCTCGTGCCTTTTTTTGCAACAACAACACTGGAGATAGGGATGAAGAAAGCTCTTCCTCAAAGAGGGAATCATCAGGCGTACCATGGCTAGGTGTCTGCATATTTGAACAAAATTAATATTATTTCAATTATGTAAATAACTAAAATACCTAAATATAGAGCAATGCTGGCACTTTACATGTTCTTCCGCTAGCCTCTTTCCGCGATCATCTTGTCTCGGGGTTGTTCCTGCACTGCTCTGATCAGTCTGCCACATTGCAATAAAATTATAAATGTAAAAACTTGAAAACAATATCTAACTTGAAAACACAAAATGAAAACTGAAATAATTTCTAATAAGACACCGGAAGACAGAGTTAGAGTTTCAAATATGCCTTGCATTGAATTCAGTCCTGGAAACATGTCATTGCACATTAAGGCACCCGAACATTCAATCCACAAATGATATATTTAAGTAGGCTTCTCCTATTCTGGGAAAACACCATACCTATAATGCATTCACTTGCATGTATAAAGGGAAAGGAAAACATGTTTTCATACAACGGTGACAAAGGCATCTTGGGAAAAGGTATCTTCACTTTTTATTTATGTTGTTCACCCACACCACTCTCGTGTTTTCACTAATCCTGTTTTGCCATTTTTGGATTCAAATTAAGTTAAGGCCTTAAGTATTTTTTGACCTTTCGGTGTAGTTTTTATAAGTGGCATGTATGGATTTTCCATTAATTCTGCACTTTTTCTCTTCATGCGCATGTTTCCCTGGAAATAAAATGCATGATTTGGTCCCATACATTTAACAAGTTGTTGGATCAACTCCATAGGAAATATCATGTTTCCTATTCAATCAAAATTTATCTCAGTTAGGGTAGGTAGGAAGGTTTTCCCTTTGTATTAATAGGGCACTTCTAGCTTGCATTTTTATTATATCTTTCAAATTTAGTGTGTTTCAATTAGGCATGAATTTTTGCAACTTTCAAGGTGAGAATGAACAAAGACAAATTTTTGTGATGGATGACTATATATGACTCCATGGCCAGAGGAAAAGGCACTAATCTACTTCTTCAAATATCTATAGTTCTCATTCACCTCATACGGAGATGGTCCCTGATTTTGAGGCAAATGTTGCAGCAAAAAGTCCCCCCCTCCATAATTTGATATTCAATGGAAATTTCTTAAATTGATGATGGGGCATGATTATGGAACATTGGCACATACATATGTAATGGAATTCCAAGATCATGATATATGTTTGCATATGTTTATGGAAATGTTCCACCAAGTCCCCTAGAGGTGGGAGCGAGGGGGCGAGGGAGCGCGGGAGCGGCCTATGCAAAAGCTCCCTACCAATTTTCAGGAAACGTGGGGGGACGTCGGGGTCATAAAAATTATAAAATTTAATATTTAAAATATAACTATATTTTTGCAAGGAATGTATATACAGTCATCATACACTTGCATCATGAAAGATAAATCATAAATGATAAAATTACAAATCGATGAATGATGAATCATATAATTGAAACAAATTTAAAAGTTAAAAGTTAAAACATACATCATACAATAATGCATGTAAGTTTGTAATTTTGTAACTATATAATCATTAATGTAACTACTAACAATGTACAATGAAAATAAAGTTTAATATATCATATGACATATTATATCAAGATTCAAAATAGAGTTTAAACTGAAGTTTACAACTCAAGTCTGAAACATAAAACTTAAACGCAAATAAGTTATGTTTGAAACATAAAAAATAAAACATAACATATGAATATCAAATGATATCATCATACTGATAAATGAGCATAAATGCTCAAGTTAATGCCCCACTAGTCTCTGCATCCAACTTCTGCACGAATATATCAAGATCAACCATGTCACCATCTGAATCAGAATCACTTGGATTCTCAAATATGCTAAGTGGCACATCAAATTTTAACACGAAACCATAAACTAAAAGGGGTGGTGAGGGGACGTGAGGGGGCGTGAGGGAAACATCCCCTAGAAGTCCCCAAGACCCCGGAGCGCAAGGGGGCGAGGAATCTAGACCCCTAGGTGGGGGGGGCGAGACCCCGTGTAACACTGGTTTATGGAGGTGGTGGAGCAAAAAAGAGCTCAAATAGAGCTGAAATTTTTCACATAAAAAGGAATGTGGGCTTGACTAATGGTTCCATTTAAAAAATGATATCTAGACAGAGAATAAGTGTAGCATGCAAACATGCATTGAAAATCCATCTGAGTTTGCATTGTATTTCTTATGATGGATTCAAATTTGGGTTTCAAAATGCCAGGTTATGGCATGATTTTGTCGAGAAACCCTTAGTTGGATTCTCATGTTAGTTTAATTTATATTTTAAGTTTGTTTTTCAATCTTTGGGTGATAGTAACTCATGAACTAGGTTACCAATGTGTAACAATCATATTTCAAGAATAAAGTTGTGATTTTTTTTAATATTATTATTATTATCTATTAGCTACGAGTATTGACACCTAATGCCTGGAATTTTGACATCTTGATAGCATGGATAATTTCGAAAATGTTTCTATTAATGTTAACATAATAACTATCATTACGTGTCTTCACTTTTGTCACCATAATAGACCTGTGATATGGACTCATCACACAACTTCATATGTTATGTCCCAACAAGTTCAAACTGGTTGAACCTACCTCATAGTGTGGTTATTAAGGACAAGTTGCTTGGTATATAACTCGATAGCATAGACCACGTTGCGGTTCTAAAAAGAATCCTCAAGTGTCAAAAAAACTTCACAATATGTTCTACTATAAAGCCTTTTGGGATACCTGAAATAATATATGTATCATTGATGAATTTTAAAGTATGACAAGATCCAGAGGGAAAGGAAATCAATGGAAGAGTGATCCACCAATGAGAACATAGAATTTAGCATCAGATGAGTTAGAGTCTAGGAAATTGAAACCCTATAATTTTAATTAGTGATGAAGGACATCACATAGGTAATTATATTTTCACGTAGAATAATCTGTTAATTCAAATTTAAACTACATAATATGAAAGGCATACCATAAAATTTTCCACGTAAGTCCAAACAACCTATAAAAATGGAAAACCTTCTTTTTCCATGGGAAATAATTTACCTTTCCTTTTTCAAGGCAATCTAAATCACAAAAAATATGAACTATAATGCACACATTCTTGGATAATGTGAAAGTGGAAAAGGAATACCCTACACAAGTGATGCACACATGTACATTTGAACACTAATAGATTTTTGTAGTTGAAATGCAATACTTGTTTTCATTTAAATGTAGGGTTTTTAAAGCAGGGAGAAATAATGGCTGCCAAATTAATAAGCGTTTCTTTGGGAAAAATTTAAATCTTGTATTGGGTGATGAAGATAATAAAGGGTATTGAATCTTGATTCTTGACATCTATAGAGAACCCTACAGCCTAACACAATCCAATGGAATTGACCAAAAAAACCCAAATAGAGTCAACCCTACTATAGGAGGAAGGGCCTGCAGTAAGAACTTACCATTTTGCAAGAGCTGAGGGCGAATGTTGTTCTGCAAGAGCTGAGGGCGAACGCTGAGGGCGAATGCTAAGGGAAAATGCTGTTCTGCAAGAGCTGAGGGCGAATGCTGTTCTGAAAGAGCTGAGGGCGAATCCAGGGTGAATGCTGTTCTGCAAGAGCTTAGGGCGAATGCTGTTCTGTAAGAGCTCAGGGCGAATGCTGTTCTGCAAGAGCTGAGGGCGAATGCTGAGGGCGAATGGTGTTCTGCAAGAGCGGAGGGCGAATGCGCGCGTGATATCAGACGTTAATGTAGCACGCATGTACATTTGAACACTAATAGTTTTTTGTAGTTGAAATGAATGCTTGTTTTCATTTAAATGTAGGGTTTTTAAAGCAGGGAGAAATAATGGTTGCCAAATTAATAAGCATTTCTTTGGGAAAAATTTAAATCTTGTATTGGGTGATGAAGATAATAGAGGGTATTGAATCTTGATTCTTGACATCTAGAGAGAACCCTACAGCCTAACACAATCCAATGGAATTGACCAAAAAAACCCAAATAGAGTCAACCCTACTATAGGAGAAAGGGCCTGCAGTAAGAACTTACCATTTTGCAAGAGCTGAGGGCGAATGCTGTTCTGCAAGAGCTGAGGGCGAACGCTGAGGGCGAATGCTGAGGGAAAATGCTGTTCTGCAAGAGCTGAGCGCGAATGCCAAGGGCAAATGTTGTTCTGCAAGAGCAGAGGGCGAATGCGCGCGTGATATCAAACGTTAATGTAGCTATTGCGACAAATACGAAACAATAAAATCATTTTTATGTAGCGCGCATTTAAGTTTCGAATTTTTATGTAGCGCCCATATAAGTTTGGTATTTTTATGTAGCGCGAAAATAACTGTCGCTATACCGACGGCGGAAAAGGCGTTGCTATTAGGACGGGTGCCTCCAAACGTCGCAATGGCGACACCTAGACATTGTGTCGCAGTTGCGACGTTTAGAGTCGTCTCAATAGCGATGCTTTGGGCCATGGTGTCGCAATTGCGACGTCTTCCTTTAAACGTCACAATTGCGACACTTTTTTAAGTGTCGGTATTGCGACACTTTTCTATAGACGTCGGTATAGTGACGGTTTCGGGCGGGATGGAAAAAATTTGGGAAAATTTCCGACATTTGGTCAAAAGCGTCGGAAACAGGTGTCGGAATTTCCGCCAAATGTAGTAGTGAAACAACACCTCCTGGCTTACATTTCCTTCACAAATTAGGTGTCTCTCATCCAAGATCAGTCCAACAATCTATTTCTGGTCCATCCACTTCTGCTCACCCTTCATCCACTGTTCAAACCACTACACCTCAGCCCACTGTTCCTGTTATAAATCTGCTCCTTTTAAATCCACCCCCACCACTTATCATGGCAGCATGGTATGCTCCCTTAGTCCTTCCCGTACCATTGGCTAATCTTCCATAGGACTATCAGTCTAAAATTCCATTATATGATGCTAACAATGCTACAACCGCATCACAACACATAGATAAAATGAATGACTACTTTGACAGAAATGAAATTGATGATGATTCTGTCAAGCTTAGGTTATTTTCTCAGAGCCTAGGGGGAGAAGTAAGAAAATGGTTTAATGGTTTTTCCCCCCATAGTATTAATGATCTCCAAGGCTTCCATCAAACGTTCTTAAACAAATGGGAAGTAAAGAAAAACCCCCTCCAAGTCCTTTCTGACTACAAAAACCTCCATAGAAACACTCGGGAAAGTGTGCAAGCTTATTGCACTAGATTCAATAGTGTGTATAATGCACTTTCCCCAGAACTAAAACCTCTACAAGGCTCAGCTTTAAATAAATTTCCTGAAGGGTTTGACTCTGACATGACCTATCAGCTGAGAGAAAGAAATTTTGCAACTCTGGAAGATATGCAACAGGGTGCTCTTTCTGTGGAAGTCAACTTAATGGAGAAGAGAGCAAGAATGAAAACTGAAAAAAGAGTGTCTTTTAGAGAAGAGTCCACTCCTTCTACTTCAAGCTCAAAAATGGAGAGGATGTTGGAAGAAATTATGAAAGAGATGAGCATAATTAAGAAAGCGCAAGCAAATCAAAATCAAACTTCTCCTCGAAATAGAAATCAGAATTATAGAAGAGAAAACAATCAAGACAAACAGAACAAGAATGACCAACAGATTAGACCTCCCTTCCAACAAAACTATGTAGATCAATATGAGGAAGATAGGGAGTTGGAAAGGTTGGAAGAAGCTCATGTAAACTTGATTGGATCAAACAGTGGAGTTGATGTTTTCCTCATTGAGGAAGAATAAGAATTCTTCTCTGATGACCAAAATATAGACACCTATGAAAACTCTGATGACTATAGATTGGGTTTTGAAAATGCAATTATGGAAGTGCATAAACAATATGATCTTAAGAGAAAAGGGAATACAGATAATGTAAAAGACAAGAACATTAATGCCGCTGTCAAGAAAAACATAGAAACTTGGCCAAAAAGACAGTGGAGAAAACCAACATTTTGGCCAAAAAAACAGACTTAAACAAAGACAAAGGTGTCCAACCAAATGTTGAAAAAAGTACCCCTAGCACTTCAGCTAGTGGTCCTACCAAAACTGTCCCAATTACCAGTCCAAATACGGTTCAGCAAATCAAAGTTGTTGAAAAGAGTTCAATTGAAAAAGCAGATGTAAATATCAACAAGTCAATTATTCCTTTCAGCCTTGAGGGAGAGATTGCCAAGATAAAGATTACCATCCCCCTAGCTGAACTAGTAACCCAAGAGGTGTACAAAAACCAAGTTTTGAAAGCTTTGAACTTAGGAAGTGATACAGACACTTTAAACTTGACAGATGACAAACCCGAGTTGTTATTTGGTCCAGAAGTTGAAGGAAAATATCAAGAAGGGGTTGTCCCTCCCTTCTATGTTAGCTTGAACATACATGAGAAAATTTTGCATAATGCCATGTTAGATTCGGGAGCTTCACACAATCTAATGCCCAAGGTAGTAATGGAAAGCTTAGGCTTAGAAATTACTAAACCATACAAAGACTTGTATTCCTTTGATTCAAGCAGAGTCAAGTGTTTGGGTTTAATTAAAGATTTATGTGTTACTTTAGCTCAGATCCCTACTAAGAGTCTAGTTATGGATATAGTTGTAGCTGACATTCCCCCTAAGTATGGCATGCTCTTATCAAGATCTTGGGGAGCCAAACTTCAGGGAAGCCTTAAAATGGACATGTCTTATGCCACCATCCCTGTTTTTAACCAAAACAGAAGACTATACATGGAATCTCACATGAAGTATATGGTGAGCAACCTAGACAAACCGAACAACACTCCAATCTACTCTACTCAATCAATTTTAGATTCCTTTATCTTGTGTAACGAAGATGAAATTACTCAACAAGATAAAGAGAACATAGACCCCATTGATTCACCAGAAAAATCAAATTTCCTCTCAAATCAACTTCAAAACATCGACAATCAACAGCAACAAGAAAACGAAAATGAGTCAAACGTGATTTGGACAATAAACTTTGATGGATCCTGTAATAAAGCAAGCGCAGGTGTAGGTGTATGGATCCAGAATACGAATCAAAGTTTTACATATAAATTGGATTTCCCATGCACTAACAATATTGCTGAGTACGAAGCACTTCTCCTAGGTTTACAATTGCTCAAAATTACAAGCCCAAAAGGTAACAATCTTAGGGGATTCTGAACTTATCATAAAACAAATCAAAGGAGAATACTCAGCCAGAAATCCGAGGCTTAGGGAATATCGAAACGCTGCTCTCGATCTATTGAAAACCTTTGAAAAATACAAAATCATTTTCATTCCTAGAGCGTTTAATCATTTAGCAAATGAACTCGCGTTTAATGCCAGTAACTGTCAAATACCTACGATAAACGAACAGCTTACCGTAAAGGTAAAACACAGACCTGTTGTGCTTGATAACGAAGATCACTGGCAGGTGTTTGACTCTAACAAACACATAGATGATTTCTTAAAGTCAGAAAATGATTTCACCATACCAACATCAGAATCTAGCCATAATCAGAACTGTCCATATATTGAAGAAATCCCAGAAGCTGAAATAACGCACTCTGCTGATATAAGTCATTATGAGAATACGTTTGAAGCAGATTCAATTGACAACGTGGACCAAAGAGACCTGGAAGTTTTAGAATGTAAGAACGGTTCAATTCCAAGAGGTCTCTCACCTTTGGAACACCTTTTCGACTTTAATGATGTAGCCAAAGAACCAAAAATGGAGCGCGTAGAAACAAACGTAGAAGAACACAACATAGGCTCCCTAACAGAACCCGAGATGATTAAATTGTTCAGCACTCTTCCAACTCACATAAAATCTCGATACATTGATCTGTTTAAAGAGTTTAAAGATGTTTTTGCCTGGGCATACACAGATCTAAAGTCTTACGATACCAGCATCATTCAGCACAAGATTCCCTTCAAGGAAAATCAAAAGCCCTTCAAACAAAAACTGAGGAGAATAAACCCACTTTTATTACCTTTAGTTAGAGCCGAAATTGAAAAGATGCATGATGCTGGCATTATAGTACCTATTAGATTTTCGGAATGGGTATCAAACTTAGTTTCTGTTAGGAAAAAGACAGGGGAGATCAGACTCTGTATCGATTTCAGAAACCTAAACAGAGAATCCCTAAAAGATAACTACCCATTTCCCAAGATGGATCATATACTTCAGAGGGTAGTTGGGTCAAAAAGGATATCACTCTTAGATGGGTTCTCGGGTTACAACCAGGTGCTAGTGCTCCCAAGTGATCAAATCAAAACTGCTTTTACCACACCTTGGGGCACCTTTATGTATGTCAAAATGCCTTTCGGGTTAATGAATGCAGGGGCCACCTTCCAAAGGGCCATTGACATAGCTTTATCTGAAGATATTGGATTTTTCATAATTATTTACCTTGACGACATAACTGTCTTTTCAAAAACTGATGAAGAACATTTGACTCACTTACGAAAAGTTTTTGAGAAATCTAGGAAATTTGGCTTGTCATTAAATCCCAAAAATACACTCTTCGGTCTCCAAGAAGGAGAGCTTCTTGGTCACATAATTTCAGAAGAAGGAATCAAAACAGACCCTACAAGGATAGATGGCATATTGCAAATTAGCCATCCAAGAAGCCTCAAAGAGTTGCAATCTTTCATCGGAAAGATTAATTTTTTGAGAAGGTTTATCCCCAACCTTGCTGAGATATTAAAAAACATTACAAACATGCTTAGGAAAGATGTGGGTGTGAAATGGACTTTACCAGCTAAACAATCATTCGAACTGGTCAAACAAGCTCTTACCCAAACACCGGTCCTGATTAGTCCAGATTTTACCAAAGACTTGTATATCTTTTCCTTTGCATCTGAACATACAATAGCCACAGTTTTACTTCAAAAGAATGATTTAGGGCAAGAAAAACCAATATCTTTCTTTAGTAGGGCCTTAAGAGATGCTCCTCTCAAATATAATATCATGGAGAAGCAAGCCTTAGCATTGGTGAAAGCATTGAAAGACTTTAGGGTCTATATTTTACACTCTCACATAATTGCTTTTGTTCCGCATACTATTGTCAAGGACATTCTAAGTCAAGACCCTGATGGTAAAAGGGGAAAATGGATTGCAACTATTCTTGAATATGACTTAGAAATCAGGCCCACCAAACTAGTTAAAGGGCAAGGATTAGCAAAACTTATGGTTGAATCTAACTTCCAAGCACTAGACATGAATATGGTAGATGTGTTAGAAGAAATAGAAGAATCTGATGCTCCTATTATTAAAGAAACATTTCTAAATTATCCTTGGTATGATGACATTATTTATGTGCGTTTATATTTAAATACCCCTCCTTCTTTGTCTAAAACTAAAGCTAGATTCTTGAAACAAAAGGCTTTGAGTTTATGTATCTTAGATGGAGTATTATATTGGAAAAATGTTGTTGGAATTTTTCTTAAATGTTTACTTGAAGATGATGTAGGAAAGATCATGCATGAATTACATGATGGAGAATGTGGAGGTCACCTCTACTGGAAGGCCACAGCCAACAAAATTCTTAGATATGGTTACTATTGGCCTACCCTTTTCCTAGACACTCAAAAGCTGGTCATGTCTTGCCATAAGTGTCAAATCTTTGATGGCAAAAGAAAAATCCTTCCCTTACCTTTACATCCTATCAGAGTTGAGGCACATTTTCAACAATGGGGGCTAGACTTCATTGGGGAAATTCATCCATCCTCCTCAACTCAGCATAAGTGGATCCTCACAGCCACTGACTTCTTTACCAAGTGGATAGAAGCTATACCCTCTAGAAATGCTAATGACTATGTTATTATCAAGTTCCTTGAAACAAATATCCTATCTTGATTTGGTTGTCCTAGAAAAATCATAACAGACAATGTTGCTGCTTTTAAATCTAAGAAAATGGTTGATTTCTGTTACAAATACCACATAACCTTGGGCCATTCCACTGCTTACTATCCCCAAGGAAATGGATTAGTTGAATCCTCCAACAAGAGTCTCCTCAATATAATCAAAAAAATGTTGGAGCAAAATCAGAAATCATGGCACAGTAAGTTGGTTCATGCCTTATGGGCTGATAGATTAACTACAAAGAAGTCAATAAATATGTCTCCATATCAGTTATTTTATGGCATGGATGCGGTTTTTCCCACCTCACTAGGAGTTCCAGTCATGAAACTCCTTCAAGAAGTGTAGATTGAAGAAAATGATATGCAGAGAAGGATTAGCCAAACAATCCATTTATAGCAAACCAGAGAAGAACTTTATGAGAGAACACAGTTAGTCCAAGAAAAAATGAAGAAACTATTTGATAAGAGGACTAAGGAAAAAAATTTCCAAATTGGAAATGTTGTTCTTAAATGGGATTCAAGAAGAGAAGAGAAGGGAAAACATGGCAAGTTTGACAACTTGTGGAAAGGACCATATATTATCCATGATGAGAGGGGTCACAATGTATTTTTCTTGAAAGAATTGAATGGGGAAGATCTGTATGGAGGTCCTGTTAATGGTAGGATGCTCAAGCATTACTTCTGCCAAGAATCTTAAGTTTTAAAGAATTTTATTTTTCATTGTAAATACCATAGTCTAACCATTGCATTCACAGTTAGAAAAAAAAAACAAAGAAACAAAGAAAAGAGGGTGGATGGTAAAAACAATAAAGGTACAGCCCCATACCAAAAAGAGAAACAAATCTGAAAGTGTGCAAGCTTAAAAGCCACTACTAAAAAACACACTTCTAGTTAGTCAAACTGCCTAATCTTGACTAATTAGCCTTTAAATTTTCTGCTAATAGGATAGTGAATTCGATTGGCCAAACTGTTTAATCTTGGCTTATCTGTAGATAGATTAGGATAGAAATGAAAGGTTCAAACATGTTCAAAATTTGAACCTAAGTTTCCAAAAGAGAGATGACTCAAATCTATTTTATTTTTTAGTCAAAACAAATGCAAAACTGGTTCCAATCAACTCAAAATCTGAACCAGAGAGCAAGGAAGAAACAACTCACATAAGATTCAAAACAGAGCTGTAAAAAGAGTGAAGGAAGTGCTTGAATTTTCAGATCTTAAGCCTTCCAATTTTTATTTAATTTTCTGCAAATAATAATCAATGTGCAGCTTGTTTTTATGCCATATATCAGCATCAAGTTAGACTAATCAATCCTAACTTGAATGTTTTTTAAATTTTTGTTTTAGCAAAATTAGAGAATAAAAGTATGTTGGACAGTTTAATCCCAACAGATAGTAGATTAAGTAGAGAATTATATGGATTCAACTATTTAATCTGAATCCATGGAGAAATAAGGAGTATAAATAGATTAGATTTTTTTCTTTCAAAAAGAATAAAATTTTGTGAGAGAGTTTGCCCATCCAAGTGCACTCGAATGAAGAAAAAAATTTAGACCTGTAGGATTGGGTACGTAGAAAGCTTGTTGATAAAAGATCCAATGTGTTTTCCATGGCTGCTAACTTATTTCCAGAACAAAAGAAGATCATTCAAGTAAATAAATCAGCCCAATGGATGAGGCAACTGATCAACATCTCAGAGACTGCAGGTCTGAAATTCTTGATGCCTTCAAAAAGGAACCATCCCCAAGTGGAGCCATTGTTAGCCACCTATAAAAATTGTCATACCTAATAGTGGCTAAATGATTTTGGAGCCTTCAAGGAATAATTTTATTGCTAAAAAATTGTTGGCTCTTGAAGACTCCTAGGCCTCATGCCTCTATCGAAAATCTTCATTTGTTGTTCCCATCTTTATACTCATAAATTCTGCTAATTTCATGAGAAGAAAACAGCTACAAGACCATCATTTTCCCCTTCTCCCAATAAAAAACTAGCCTTCATTTGTTTCCCCTTTTCTTCATAAATTTCATCTATTATTCATGTTTGCTTTTCTTTCCTTCATAAAAACCCCCTTTCCATAGTTAAAAGCTCACTTTTTAACTATTTCAGAACCCCCATTTCCATTGAAAAACTATGAAATTTTCGTAAAAAATGCAAGTCTTTACTATGGACTTAAGCCCCTTTGGGCTAAGTCCTAAACCACTTCCCCCACATGCCCTTACCCTAAGATCCAGGTGCTAAGCCCCTCACAGTGCTTATCGCATCGCAATATTTCAATATGCGCAAGTCTTATGATGTATTCCAAAAAGTTCCGATTGCGATTGGTTTTGTTTTGAGAATCCTCGATGCGATTAAAAATCCTTTGAATTATAACCCCCGATCGCATCGTATTTTGTACATATTCTGTGGGCCCGCCTTGGCGCTTAAAACCTCATAATATTTCTTCCCCGACCCGCTTTCCCTTTGTAAAATGAAAAACCCATTTATCCAAAGTTTGTTATAAAAAATAAAAGTCACGTGGTTTAATATAAAAATGGGTAGATTAAGAAGACCCGATCGCGCAATCGCGATCGGAGATTTCAAATGGGTTGATCAAAAAGACCCACATCAAAGTTCCGATGCGATTGGGTCTTATATCTATAGCCCCCGGTCTTTTGTTTCCTTTGTAGGACCAAGCACAAAGGCCAAATCTTTTATCACATCAGAAAAAGTTTAATGGGTTGATTGAAAAGCCCCAGGCCCAAAGGCCCGACTCCGATAAACCCATATATACATAAGCCCGGGCCTATCGGAGATTTATATAAAACAGGCCCCATAACCGGGTGCCTAATCGCATCAGAGATTTTCTTTGGTGTGATTTCGATATTTACTACCATCGATTGTGATTGGCCGATCGCACAATCGCATCGGCCCTTTCTCCGATTGCACAATCACATCGCCTCATTCCCAATTTCCGATTGCAATTACCTCGATTTGTTTTACACCGTTGACCTAATCTTTAGATTGGTGACCATCGCTCAGTCGCATCAGCGATTTCAATCGCATCGCAATATTTAATCGCATGCACTCGTTTTTGCACCCCCAATTGCCGAGTCCCCCGATTCGCTCCCCGCCATTGATCTGACCCTCAGATCAACGACCATCGCTTAATCACCTTTTTCTTCTCGATCGCACAATCGCATCAGAGACTTTCATCGCACCCATTTTCTCCTCCCGCCGATTGCGATCGCCCGATTATATCTGGACCGTCCACATGTCTAGATCCAACGGCTACGCTCCTCCCCGAGGCCTCCAAAGCAGTTTAACCTAATTATGCAGGATTTCTTAACTATTTTTGTGTTTTGCAGGTTTTTTAAATAATTTTCCATGGTATTAAAGAGAAAGGTTGAAGGCCGAGAAAACATTTCCCATCCCTTCTACGCATTAAAGGAGGCCATCCACAGGTTAATCCTCCATGTATCATCGGTGCTCTGTGAGCATTGACGCCGTAAAGCCCCACGCGGCTCTACACATTGACAAGACACTGTAATTCAAATCACATTTAAAAAGAGTATAAGTCTGAAGAACAGAGCGCAGCAGAGAAGGAGATTAAAGATAAATCTGGGGAATTACGGCTAAAAATAAATTATCAAAAGCCTAATTCCCTGGATCAAAACACAGTCAACAAAAAATCATAAATGTTTCACTGACAGAAAGGTTTCCACCGCTTCAACTGAGGCAAATTGATTCCTCAGCTACTACAAGAGCCACTTGCTGCCTCAAACCATTCAAAACAGAGGTCGAAGTCATTGATTAAGGAAATATCTGCCTCCAGCGCTGCCATGAAGTTAATTCTGCCACAGGAAAACTAATGCAACAAATATCTGCAGAGTTACTCCACGTTATGCAGAGCCTCAAAGTCAACAAAGCTCCCATCGAGCTTTGATATTAATTGTAAAACAGTTAATACAGAAAACCACTTGTAAGCTTCTTCATTGAGCCCCTCAAAAGGCCCAGAAGTATTGAATCTGTATTAATTACCTTAAGAGATCTTTTATCAGATCTCACCTCCTCTTTTCTTCTATAAATACTTCTAAAGAAGATGAGTAATTGTTGGTTATTGTTTGATCACAAGCTGTAATATTGAAACTCTCTGAAATTAATACATAGTCCTTTGAAGTTGAAGAACAAATTGAAGTCTTGGAGATCTTGATGATGTTGTTGCCTGCTTGTTCCTGAGAAGGCTCTATCATTGGATCCATGAGCTTGGTTGTTGGTGACGTATTCTGAACTGTTTTATGTTTTCCCCTGTTTTCATTATGTTCCATAATTTCTTACTACAGTAGGATAGAAAGTATTAGGCTAAGAAATGACTCCTGGAAGCACCTTAGACCTGTTCATCCTTCACTGTTTCATGTTTTCTTCTGCTGAAGTATTTTAGAGGATTTAATCTTTCTCTTTAGTCTTCATGCTTGTTTATTTCCTTAATAGTTTGAACAGTTGGTTTCAGCATGGTTTAGGTTTCTCCCTGCTTGTCTGCTGCCACTTAAAAATTGTTATTGAAGTCTCCCTTTGAAGTTCTTTGCTTATAGTGAATTAGAGAGGTCTGTTTTGATCTTGCCCTTTGTCCTCACTTAAACAGTTGGCTTAAAGGTCGTTATAATTATGATCATAGATGTTTTTAGGTTTTCCCTCTTCTATGACTGTGATTATCAGTAAATCTTATATGTTTTCTAAAGTCCTTTAGAATAAAATCTTTGAGGAAATAGGGTGTTCCCCGAATATTAGATTTTACTTTGAAATTTGTTTTGAAATCATTGTTTGCTTAAAGGTGTGATTTGTATAATTTATGGTTAGCCCTGTCTATCAAAGAACTCTTTATTATTTCAAATTATGCTTTCAAATTCCCTTTGTTGAGAATTAAAACTCTCTTTCCAAATCATTAATGTTCATCCCGTTCCAAAAACAAAAGGATCTTGTGGCCAAGTAAGATTTTCCCTTTGATATCCCATATCCTTTGATAAGTGTGTTATGACCTTTCTTGACTCCATTGCCCAATGAAACAGATATTTTACTATCCTATGTGTCTTTCCTAGACCTTTCATGTTTTGCTGTATCAATTCAATCGAACCAAACAAACAAACAAACACCTGTACTTAATAACTAGTCTAAAACCAATACTATAAGCACACAAGATAAACTTTTGCAAACAAACATTTGAGAGATCCCTCTCTGAGAACAGGAGGACTAGATCCTGTAACTCTAAAGATTGGTTCTGATGTTGCCTTGTCTTTTGATTTTCCAAACTATCAAAACACGGGACTCCAACAGTGAGTCGAGAGAAAAGGTGGAATCGTTACAAGCAATGGAACCTTGAGGCAATTCTAGGAGACGAAACCCTGACACAAGGTATATGTGAGGAATAATTTAGATTCCTTGGAGGCCCAGAATTGATAGTGATGAAATTTAGTCAACTTTATACTCAAACTTCTCAGAATTTCGCTATAAATCTTATGTTGTAGACGATTTCCTAATCTGAGCAACTAATTTTCTAAACATAGAACTTTGATAATGAAACTTTGAGGGTGGAATTTTGATGCAGGACTTTGTAATGAGTCTTTTTAGATTCCCCGAAGGCCTAGAATTGACAGTTTTAGAATGGGGTCAAATTTATACTTAAATTTTATGGTTTTTCACAAGGATTACAATGGAACAATCCATTTTTGCATTTGAGCAGTTTATTTTCAGGCCATCGTCAGATTGGGAGGCATAGTGATGCATTTTGGCCGCTTTGCTTGTGTTTGTTTTGATGAAAGGATGGATGTATGTTGTAGGTCCTTGTGATGTTTGTATGCTGTATTATGAAGACGAGATCTAAATATTCGTAGGAAATTCATCATTTTAGACATTTCATTAAAGACGTTGGTGCAGTGATGGAAGAAGGCCATGTTGACACTTTGCCAAACATTATACATGTTTACAGCCATATAGTGTCTGAGAGTTTTGAGATGATTGTGATGATGATGAGTATGATTTGAATATGATCAAAAAATTCAAGGGGACCATAATTTTATACCACTTTATGTGAGAGGTACATTTTATGCCAACTTGTGTGAGAGGACCATTTTATGCCACTTTTGTGATTGACCATTCATTTTTCATGTTGAATGAGAACGTTGTGTGAGTGAGAGTTCTTTGTAGGAGAACGTATCTTTTTAGAGACATGCCACTCGAGATAAGAGTTTCATAATTTTGTTGACATATATTTTTCCATGAACTCATAGTCTTTTGTAGATACTAATTAAGCGGCCTCCCCACTCTTGACCCAAGGCCTGGAGATGTAGTACACACTGGATGAACCTCGTTATCACATCTTATGTATGCTTGCTTCATGGTTATCTGATTCATTTTATGTTGAGGTATTTTTTAAGTGTTGTTTAGAGATTGTATTTCTCATGTTTCGCATGAAAATATAAGTGTCAGTAAAAGGTCATGTAGACGAAGGTTTTTTTATAAGAGAATTCACAAAAAAAATTGGATCAATTTCAAAGGGGAATTTGTTGATGACAAATATTGTTGATTATATTTCCTCCTATATTTGTGTTTTTTGGAACGAGGGGGAGGTTTTATGATGACATATATTGTTTTTGTTGCTATGTTGACTTTATTGCTAGTAATTTTTTTATTTTTTTATTTTTTATGGTTATAATGTTTAAACATATTGATGGTTATTGTTTTTAATTTTCCTTATGCCCCAGATCTAGTATATGTCAAAACTTTATCATAAACACACTAAATATACACAACACTACAATTACTTTACACAATGGAAATATAATAGCAATGAAATAAATTAAGTACACATATTTATATGGCCCGAATATTAACCTTTATTTATTCATAAATAAAAGATTCATTAGGTCTCCTATACTATGGATCCTGTCCCTTTATATCTCTAATACAAATTGTTAGGGTCCCGTGATTTGGCCGATTGGCTAGCCAAATGACAATGTAACATAACACCAAGCTTTGGAGCCCAAGGACCTAGCCTTCCTGGACTCAGAGAGGGCTCTCTCTATAAGTGTAAAAGATGTCGGTGTGTTTACTTGCGATTTCCTTATATTAGGCTAGTTATGAAGTGTGTTTTTGGTTTTTTTAGTTTTTAAGTTTGTGAGGGATAAAACTGATCAAATACATAAACTGGATAACAAGATGTAGATAAATTGGGCTATGGGGTCAAACAGGTCAAGGAAGCTATGAAGTGATGATGTAAAGCTGCTGTAGGGCTGATTTGATTCACGGTAGAAGGGATCTCTGGGCAAAATGGCTTAAATGGACAACAAGTTGGTGAAAGACAAGGGATTTCAAGTGTAACTAGTTAATAGCAAACATAAACATGTAATAGCAAGCCATTAATCATGCTAAGTATAACTATAAGCTAATTAATACATAGAAATCAAACATTCCAGCCATACATAGAGGTATAAGACCCTCTAACTTCGGGAAAAGGCTATCATACTTTGGGGAAAACACACAAGACAAACTAACAACTCATCAACTACGCCGGAATGCCTAAACATAGTCTCTAAGTCATTGGGCACTTGGACAAATAAGTTTTCATAGTTTTAGGCAAAGGGCTAGATCGGGACTAGGCCTCCTTGGTTCAACAAAATGATCAACAAATCAGTCAAAGAGAAAGTTTTATGGACAAAACTATGGGCAGCTGATAGGTAGGTAGGGCAAACCATACATCCTACTCAACATACATAGAACTTATGAATAAAACTTAGCAACAATACCTTAAGTTACTAAAGAGCAACTAAGAATTCTTTAGCATAACTAAGGAAGAAGAAAACATCAAGCTATGAAGATTCAGGGATTTTGAGGTGCCTCCATGGGCATATCTCAAAATCAATCTTTACCGATCTATAGCAGCAAGAAATATGGATTATGAATGAAAACCAGAAGACAAAAAACATATCAAGAAACACTATACCATTCTACCATGTCAAGGAATCCATCAACAATCCTTCATCATTCCTCAAAAGCATCCAAGAGGCAGTCCAAAAATCATAACACAAGTGTATTCTTCAAAGCTCATATGACCAATGCATTAATTCTTCTCTCAAGTTCAGCCTCTGATTTACAATGAGAACCATGGGATAAATAGGCTCGAGGGAGGAAAACCTCATGGAGCAACTAGCTATCCCATTGGCCAAGTCAAAATATCTAAACTTGTCCTTGAGGCTTTGCAAAGCCCAAGGCACAAAATATCCCATAAAATATCTAAAAAACCGCTAAAAACGGAAATTATATTGACTTTACATGATTTCCCAATGATAAAAATAGCTTAACGCACATTTGGGAAAAGCAGATTTTTGGAGTTCAAAAATTACAAAAATACTTCATATTTATGCCTCAAAAAGGTCCCCTGACTTGCTGAAGGCAAATGGCAGCCTTCCCGGTGTCGAAATGAGGCTCATGATGGCTCGTTGGAAAGCTCTCTATGTCTGCTTTCCGATGCAAGTGAAATCACCTCAATCTGATCTCTAAAAGTCCCTCAAAACTGTACCTGTGTGCAAAACCCCAGAAAATAGCAGACTGCTGATATGGCGGGCAGAATGTGCAAAAAGAGGGTGTTTTTCGCCAATTGGAGGGGGCGAATGATCTTCAAATGCCCTGAAAATCGCTGGAGACCTGCTCATGGAATTATGGCATCCATCGGTATCATTCTCTTCCCTTGACGACTCATCAAACTGAAATGTCGAATTTATGAGTTTTTGGCCAAAAACCCAAAAATGCCAAAAAACAAAAAGTTGCCGAAACAGGCCCAAAATTGGCATGCATGACCCTCAAGGGTCCATAGAAACATGCTCCGAAGCTGAAGACAAAATATCAAGGGATGATATGCTTTTCCCTCCCTTCCGTGCTAGGCGCCTCTCCTTCAACTTCTTCAATTTCTCTTGTGCTACCTTTAATTTTCGCCTGGCAAACTGATTTAGCTTCTGAAAGTGAAGAGTCCTCTTTCTCTGTAGCTCAAGATCCCTGTTCTTTAGAAATGGTCTTCCTCTTGAAAAATATCAAAATCAACAGCTCTTCAAAATGATATAATGTAGTGAAAAGAAAAAACAGACCTAGGTTGGGTGTAAAATTAGTGCACAGTGGTTCAGGAAACACACTCTTTGCTTGTGAGTTTAAGAGATCCACCAACACATCTATACCTCTGCCTCCAATGTTTAACTTCCCATCAACAAACTCTGCCCTTTAATGTGCTGTCACCTTTGGAAACTCTCTGTCAACAAATCTTCAGAATGATACAATATAGTGCAAGGAAAAGGCAGACCTAGGTTAGGTGTAAAATCAATGCATAGTGCTTTAGGAAAACCACCTCTTTACTTGTGAATTTCAAAGGTCAACACTACACATGTACCTCTGTCTCAATGTTAAATGCAATCACCAACAACTCTACCCTTTAGAAAGTGGCCCTTTTCATTTGTGAAGTTTTAAGAAATCAAACACCACTTTTGTACCTCTGCCTCCAAAGTTAGAATCCCATCAACGAACTCTGCCCTTCAGTGTACTGTTCATCCTTAGAATCTCTCTGTCAATCAATTTTCAGTATGAAATAATGCAGTGAAGAAAAAGGGGCAGACTATATGAGGCAGGCTATATGTAATGCCAAAGTTTCCCTGCTTGGTGATCTTTGAAAGTTTGAGCAACACATCTTGTGTCTTGGATCAACATTACATTTTCCAATTATTCCAAATATGCCTTGACTAAGTATACCAACAGCCAATCAGCTTTCATGTGTGAAAACAACTGTTTGTACAATTTAAAAAATCACTTGGTATAATCTTGAGCCAAGATGACAGACCCTTTAAAAAAAACCACAGAGCTTTGGGCAGAGGGTTATGTGAGTTTTCTTTTTCAAAACAGTCAAGGGCCCCTCATACACGCAGCCCTAGCTTTTGGAAGGGGAAAACCTTTGTTACACCTGACAGACCTAAGCCCTGTCTCTATGACAAAATCTTCTTTTCTGCTTGAACAATAACCCCTACAGTTTTACATTTCAAAACCTTACACATCAAAAACACTGTTCTTCCTTTCTATTTTAGCTATGGGGACAAGGTTTTGAAAGGTCTTGTATGCTGGGGTGTGAACAATTTGCAGTGGTTTCAACACTCGCTTCCCTCCATAGGCCTCCTTAACAATACATCTATCTTTTTAGCATAGTTGCAAATCAAGGAACAGATAGTTCAATTTTGGTATTCGAGATTTTCAAGGGCGGATTTTGAAATACCTCTTGAAATTGATGGGAAAACCTTTGGAAGAAAACTTGAGTAGCACCGGGATCTTCAGAAGCTGCGCGGCACTCTTTGCAGTCAGCACGTCGCGCAAAAATCACCGTGGGTGGCCTGTCGGGTCGACCAGTCGGGCGGTCGGGCGGCCTGTACAGGCGCGTTGCGCCAATGTACAGGCACGTCGCGCTGTCAACGGTGGCCCGTGCAGTTTTTCGCCCAGGCACGTCACGCACAAACCCAGGCACGTCGCGCAGTGCAGAAACGTGCAGACTATGTTATTTTGACCAGAATCCTTCTTGTTTGTTGCTATGGAGGCGCGGGCTCTAGCTTCAGTTTTGAAATTGACAATATTTCCCTCACACTTACTATTTGATGTCAATTCAAAACAAAAATCCAACGGTCATTTACTTGGAAAAAGAACGCTGGTTTTCAACTCTATTTGCTTTAAAACAGTGGGTTTGTCGTTTTTGAATATGTAAAACCCGAAACATGATTCTGACCCCGAGTTTTAAACTTTGACAAAAACTCAACAAACTTCATCATCTCTGCCATTGTTTTTAACAATGTTGGTGCTATTTCTGATGTAAAGCAACCCACCTTACCACTGTAAAGATAATGTTAAAAAACTATTATGTTTCTGAAGGACAGGGCTTGCCTTGTTAATGTATTTTGACTGGTGCATTGGTCTTTTGTAAGAGAGACATTCCAAAACCTCAACTCTGTCCCTTGTTTTGACAATTTAGGTGAAATGTTAACAAAGAAAAGTCATCTAAAATCTGTCAAAATGCATTCGAAAACTGCTTTATCACTTAACAGGAGATTGCATGTGCCCTTCCAACTTGTTTAATAATTACTGCTCTTAGGTGATTTATAAGCTTTTCCCTGGACTGTAGCGCCTTCTTTAGGTTGCATTCTTTCACACTATACTTCATTGTTTACTTAAAAGGATCTCTTTCAGACTTATGGGCAAGGGATAGTGGAGTACTGTTTTAACCATTTCCTTTAAAGAAACTTCTCCATGTGGTATAAATGCATGCATATGTTCAATATTTTCTCTTTTCCTCTACAAGTATTGTCTGACAGACAGCTCTTTGAAAAGGGAAAACAATACCTTTGCCTCATAAACAGTAACACTTACCTGTGCAAAGACTCCTATTCAGTTTTTGGTATCCTTCCACTGCTTTCTTATATCAATCAGTTTCAGCAACTTGCAAATAGCTTTGGCCATCTTCTCATACATGGAGGAGGCTCTTCATCAGGTAAGGTGTCTGAAGGCTTTTTGACCACTATGTTTGACACAGCCTTTCTCTGAATGTGATGGTAAGTAAACCACTTGAAAAACATCAATCTTAGCATCTTTACTTGCAAGCATCACTGTATTTCAGAAGAAGCCCTAGCCACAGTGACACTGTTCCTCTGTACTGCTCTAAGGGCGACTGAGATATTTATCATTTGGCTTGGTCATCTCATGACAGATTATTTGTCAAATCATCTTTGTGACTTATGGAGGTTAGTGCATTTTGAGAAACCAAGAACTTTCTTTCTGCCTGGGTAATGGCATTTGTTGTCAGCATCTGTTCTATTTGATCTTGTGGATAAGCAGGGTACTTATGATTTGGAATTTTCATCAATGACAGGCCTTTCTTTATTTCAACAATTCACATGATTTGAAAGCTTCAGATGACCTCCTTTATCAGACCAGACTCTTTTTCCTAGCATATTCCAAACTCTGTTCCTGTTATGACCATCACTCAAATTCATAAAACCTGGAGATATTGTTTCACTGTTCAATACAAAGCAAACCTGGACCTTTGCAATCTTCCAAGTCAATGTTGGCCAGCGCCCTCTGCTTGTGGATGAAGGAGGCTCCCTAACCCTCTGCTTGTAAATGAAGGAGGTTCTGGGCCTTGAAAATTTACCAGTTTGCTGAGACAGTGGTATCCCTTTCTTACTATGATTTTCATGCTGGAAAGAGCTGTAAAGTCCAGATGAGTAGCTTTCTATTTTGCAGACATATCTTAGGCTCAAGTTACATTTAGAAGCAGCTGTTCCTCTAACTGTAAACTCAAACATTTACTCCATGAGATGAAATTATATTTCCTGCCTTTGTAGAAACCATAGAACACTGTGAAAAACCTAATAGTCAGCTTGAGATTGGGTTTTATGCAGTGCTGAGATCTAGGGGTTGTGAGTGGCGCGACTTAGGGCTGCTTGTCAAATTCATTTGCAAAGTAAGAGGTCAGTCATGGTAGGTTTGTTGCAGATGAAGGCTTTTTGGCTTTTTGATGATTGCCAAGGGTGAAATGTCTTAAAGTGCCACTTCCTAACATAGGGGATACTCTTGAACCGGATGTGGGTTTGCCTTTTAAAGCTAATGGGCAGATCAAGAAGGCTGAAGCTAGATAGGCTAGTGACAATGAGGTTTTGATTTCGACATGGGCGAACTGAAAAGGTAGAAGGGTGAAAAAAGTTTTAGGAGGGTTTTCTGGATGACATATTGACATAAGGAAATTAGTTTCTAGAAAACTCAGCTGTAGATATAGTCATCACTAACATGTAAAAAAATACTGATGGCTAACAGTGGCTCCATTTGGGGAGGGCAGCTCCTCGTCAGGAGGTGTCCAGAATTCAGATTTTTGGATTATGAAGACCCGTGCCTTATCCATTGGCGCAAAATTTACCCTTCTCTTGATGTTATTTCTGAAAAGTGTCAGCATGTTTAACATCAATGATACTTCTACCTACCCCACTATCTTTCCTAACATTTTTTCTCACATTTGAACTAGCAAATTTTCGACAATGCATATTTTTCTTTTTGCAAAATGAAACTATCTACTTCTACTCTTATATCTGCCGGGAGTTCAGATTAAGCCGATGAACTCCTTCATTTCTCTACCTAAAACTAGATCGACTGTCAAGATTAAGCAGTTTGACAGGATTTCATTCTCTAATCTACAACATGAAATTTAAAAATGATCAAATCAGTATTAAGCAGTCTGATTTGTCATGCATTTGCGGCATAAAAGACAAGCTGCACACAAATGTTATTCTGCAATAAAAGGAAACTAGACAAGCGGGCTAAGATGTACAATGTGTTTTTCATCCCTCGCTTCTCTTTTTGGTTCTGTTTTAGGCATGTAGAACCAGAATCTCTCCCTAATCTAAACTCTGTGATAAGTCAATCTTACACAATGTTGACTATCTTGGCGCTCACTAACTTATCAGCAAATAAATTTAAACATGCTCAGCTATGATTAGGCTAGATAGCTGAACAAGACATTGAAGTACTAGTAGCGGCATTTAGACTTGCTCGCTTTTCGAAAGACTATTTTTTGGAACATGGGACCTTTGTTCTATCTTCACTTGCCCTCTTTTCTGCTTTTTACTGTTTTTGACTTTTCTATTTTTTCAACATTTCAAACAATGGTATGTACAATGACTGAAAGTGTCTCAAACTCAAAAATCTTGGAAATGACGGAATTTCAGCATCTTATCCTTGTAGGGATCTCCTTTCACCCTTGGCCCACTTAACTCTTGAAAAGAAAAATTTGGGAAATTTTCTCTCTCTAACATAACATAGGGATTCATGCAAGAATCTCTAAATAGTCCAGTATCCTCCCTTTGTACCTCTCTGAATATCTGATTTCCACTCCTTTCCCTATTGTATGCTTTCTTCAGGTAGTGTATGTACTCTCGGTCATTTTTGAAAAAGATAATGACATCATAAAGGTATGCAAAAATACAGAAATTTAAAACTGGGAACATGGCCTTCATGAACAGATTTCTGATATTGGGTGGTTTAGCAATTTTGAACTTGAAATCAGATTTACCTCCCGCAAACTGGAAAAAATCTTTAAGTTGTCTACTTTGCAAAGGAATCTGATGATTATGATCTGAAAGATGATATTGCAAGAATACATGATTAGAAGCATTTTCAATTGGTGAATCATGATCTTGGGTAGAAAAAACATGATTTTTGTTATATGGAGATGCAGTATTATTTCTAAAATCAAAACAGATTCTATGGCCACTAGTTTTATTTTTGATCATTTCAGTTTGTTTCAGTTTGTTGTGTTTGCTTTTGTTAAAGATGTTCTTTGAGGAAAAGGTAGTGATACAATGTTTTCCCTTGTTTTTTCTGTAGAAATTAGTATTTTGCATGAGATTCCTGATTTTAGCATTTCTAAGTTCTTCATGAAAGGATAAAATATGAGCCAATTTCAATAGTTCGGGTATGCTGGGATTATAACTGTCATCCTTGCTCATAAGAAGTTCATCTGGCATTTTCTCAAGATGTTGAGCTACCGAGGTTATGGTCAAAGTTTTATTTGCAGTAGGAGGGTCACATGATGGTAAATCTTTGAGGTATGGTAGAAACATTAAACTCCCTTTCTCTCAGGTTCCAAATAGGTTTATGATGTGTAGGTCTTCTAAAGATTTTACTCGGAAGAAATTTCCACAAGTTACTGCTGGTGTCTGACTAAAGCTAGAGCAATTTTCTTGATAGTACATGAGAGTTTGTGCTTCTTGCTCTAATCCTACTTTGGAGAGGGGAAACTTACTTTCCTCAAGACACAGTTGTTCATGATCATTGTAGTTTTGAGTGTCCAGTTCATCATAAGGCACCAGGGACAATTGATGTGGTGGATCTAAGTCTATATCAGTTTCTTCTGACTCTTCCTCCATGTTTACATCAATATGCATAATGAAAGAGTTTAATTCGGACCGCAAAGAACACATTGGAATGTTATCTGGCCTATCTTGACTGCTAATCATGTATTTCATGTGTGATTCGCGGTACAGTATTCTGGTATGACCAAACACAGGAATGGTGGCATATGACATGTCTAGTTGGATATTCCCTTGAAGTTTAGCTCCCCAAGATCTGGATAGAAGCATCCCGTACTTGGGAGGAATGTCCGCCACTACTATATCCATGATTAGATGTTTAGCGGGTATTTGGGCTAGACTAAAACAAAGGTCTTTGATCAAACCAAGGCATTGGACTCTGCTTGAATCAAATGAATACAAGTCTTTATATGGTCTTGTGATTTCCAAGCCTAATATTTCCATTACTACCTTTGGCATAAGATTATGCGAGGCGCCGGAGTCTAGCATGGCATTATGGAGGATTTGGTCGTGGATGTTTAGGCTAATGTAAAATGGAAGAGTAACTCCCTCTTGGAATTTTCCTTCTACCTTTGGACCAAACAATACTTCAGGAATGTCATCAGTGAGATTAACAGTGTTCGCATCATTCCCTAGATTTAAAACTTTTAGTACTTGGGATTTATAAGAGTTTTGGGAAATGAGTTCAGTAAGAGGCATGGTGATTTTGATCTTAGCGATTTCGCCTTCAAAGCTAAAAGGCACTTGAAGTTTAGATATATTTGTTTCATCTTTTTCAGCTAAGACCTTGTCTATGTTCTGAGTTTGTTGACCTTGTTTAGGGGTTTTGTTTGCCATAGTTGTTTTGGTGACCTTTGTAGAAGTATCAGGAGTATCTGAGAGAGGGCTAGTTTGGGTAACTTTAGCTTGGCTTTGATCAGTCTTTTCAACCTTGATTTTGTCACTGCTTGATGCTTTTTTGAGGATGGTATCTGGAGCTTTAGCAGTATCAGAGTTACCTTTCTTGACATTATCTTGGTTTCTTTTGCTTCTAAGGTCATATTGCCTGTGGGCTTCTACAATAGCATTTTGAAATTTTATGGCAGGGTCATCGGGATCTTCATAATTGGTCTCATCTTGATCAGGAGAAAAGAACGCTTGTTCTTCTTTGGTGAGGTACACCTCACTCTCATTGTCAGACCCTATGAGGTTTAAATGATGTTCATCAAGAGGTTCTGAGTCCCTATCATCTTCTTCCACATAGTTTTCATTGAATGGTGGCCTGATCTGTTGGTCATTATCCCTTGGTCTGTTTTGGGGCTGCTCCCTCCTAAAGCTTTGGTTTCGGTTTCTAATTGGAGGGTTTGGTTGGTTGTCCCTAACAGGAGATTTTTCATTGATCTTTTCCCACATTTTAGCCATGGATTTGACTAAGTCATCTATTCTGGGATCTAGGGAAGGTGATGAAGTGGAGACCTCATCTCTATATGTGACTTTTCTTTCCGATCTAGTTCTAGCTCTTTTTTCAGCTAAGTTGGCATCTGCTTTTATGGCTATTTGTTGCATTTCCTCCAAGGTAGGGGGATCCTTATCTCTCAGATGATATGTCATGTCCGGATCAAAACCCTCAGGAAATTTTGCTAAAGCTAAACCAAGTGGAGGTTTGAAATGAGGTGGGAGGGAGTTATATACACTGTTGAACCTAGTACAGTAAGCTTGGACACTTTCCCCATTTTCCCGTTTTAGATTGTTATATTCTGACAGGATTTGAATGGGGTTTCTTCGGATTTCCCACCTATTTCTGAAAACTTGATGTAGTTCCGGGATATCATGGATACTGTTTGGAGCTAAGCTTTTGAACCATGCTTTGGGTTCACCACCAAGACTTTGGGCGAATATTCTCATTCTGACAGTCTCGTCTTGTACCTCTAGGTATTCATAAGCATCAGTCATCCTACTTATATGCTGTTGAGGTGTGGTGGTGTCTTCTCCAGTAAAGTGTGGGATTTTGTCTTGATATTTGTTTGGGAGAGGAGCCAAGGGCGGTGGCAACACCAAAGGTGCGTACCAGGCTGCCATGACTGGAGCTAATGGATGATGTGCAAGATGAGGACTAGTAGGCTGAAATGAAATGGTTTGAACAATGGTGGTTTGACCAGGTGTGGCGGATGAACTTGGACTAGTGATCTGGTTTTGAGCAGATCTGGGATGATAGGAGCCAAATTGATAGAGAAGCTAGAAATCAGGAGGAGTGGTGGGTGAAGCTTCTCTAATAGGACTCTGTGGTGGGTTTAGGGGTTCAAGATTGTTGAAGTTTATCTTACTATATGATTTACTTCGGGAAGAGCTTGTGATGACTCTAGTTCCGAAGGTGAATCTAGAAGGATATTGCGAGTTTTAGGTACAGATCTTGTTCTACGGATGGATCTATCGGTAGCTAGATGATCAGTTTCAGAAGCTTGCCACAGAATCTTCTCTGGGTCATCTACTATGATAGGGAGATTTGGGTCTGGATGGGATCTGGTATTGATTCTTCGGGAAGCCAGATTTTAGATCCAGAGTTTAGAGAGAATGATATTGGTGAATGTTCTGGATGAGTGGGTTTTCTAAGGTTTTACTAAGGTGAAGGATGGTCAAAGTAACATGATGGATTAGTGGAGTTGCCAGGTGAAAAATGGGTTGTTCTTATGAAGATAGCTATGGTCCACCAACAATAACTATTCTGAGAATGTTTTTGTATTTTCTGAGTTTTATGTGCAGCCTATGGTTTGTTAAAGTATCCTAGACTTTTTTCAACACTTTGCTAGGGTGATGAGAACAAAAAGAGTTTACTCTAAAAAATGAGTCTATGGACTGCTTGCTTGTTTATGGTACCTAAAGGACCAAAGAGTCTATAAGAGTTTGCTGGACTATTATGTACTCAGTGTCTTACCATCTCCCGCTATGTTAGTGAGTGATGGGAAAGGTCTATCGGAAAGTAGCCTAGAGTTTGGTGAAATAGTAAGGCTTACTAGAAGTTAGTGGAGTCGCCAGGTGGAAAATCAGTTGTTTTGAGATATACTTGTATGGTCCACCACCAGTAATGTCAAAAGCCAATCTAAGGGAGTATTTTTTTTTTGGGGTTTTTTTGAGTTTTATGTGCCCACAAGGTTTGGAAGAGTTTCCTATAACTGACTCATCATTTTGCTAAGATGGTGAAAGAGCTATTTTCTACTCTTCAAACAATCTCTAAGTTTACTAAGCTTGATTGAGACTTCGGGAGTTACTAAGTTGTACTTAGATTGCCACTAACTCGAAAGGTCCTACTGTGAGTGTGACTATGTTACTGAGCAGTGGGATAAGTCAATCAGATAGTATTCTTAAAGGTCTCTATAGATAAGGGAAACTAAGCTTGTTTAATACTCAGGGTCCCACCGTGATCGCCATTATGTTAGAGTGGCGATGAGGTGGCTAAATCGGATGGAATTCTAAAATTTAGCAAGGTAGTAAGGCCTACTGGAGGTTAGTGGAGTCGCCAGGTGGATTTTTAGTTGTTTTGAGGTATATTTGTATGGTCCACCACCAATACTATCAAAAACCAATCTAAGGGAGTTTTTGTGGTTTTTTCTGAGTTTTATGTGCAGCCTAGGATGTAAGAGTGTTATAAACCTGATTCATCACTTTGCTAAGATGGCGAAACAGAGAGTTTACACTAAATGATTCTAAAGGCTGATGGTCTGAGTTTAGGATTGAAGGACTAAAGATTCTATAAGAGTTCGCTAGACTGTCATGTACTCAGTAGGTCCCACCGTGATCGCCATTATGTTAGGGTGGCGATGAGGTGGATAAATCAGATGGTATTCTAAAATTTAGCAAGGTAGTAAGGCCTACTGGAGGCTAGTGGAGTCGCCAGGTGGATTTTTAGTTTTTTTGAGGTATATGTGTATGGTCCACCACCAATACTGACAAAAACCAATCTAATGGAGTTTTTTTGGGGTTTTTCTGAGTTTTATGTAGTTCTGAGGTTTGGAAGAGTTTCCTATAACTGACTCATCATTTTGCTAGGATGGTGAGACAACCAGATTCTACTCTTCTAAGTTTGACTGAGATCTAAGAGTTCCTAAGGGATACCTAGGATGTTTTGACTCAAGGTCCCACCGTGATCGCCATTATGTTAGGGTCCCGTGATTTGGCCGATTGGCTAGCCAAATGACGATGTAACATCAAACCAAGCTTTGGAGCCCAAGGACCTAGCCTTCCTGGACTCAGAGAGGGCTCTCTCTATAAGTGCAAAAGATGTCGGTGTGTTTACTTGCGATGTTCTGATATTAGGCTAGTTATGAAGTGTTTTTTTGGTTTTTTAGTTTTTAAGTTTGTGAGGGATGAAACTGATCAAATACATAAACTGGATAACAAGATGTAGATAAATTGGGCTATGGGGTCAAACAGGTCAAGGAAGCTATGAAGTGATGATGTAAAGCTGTTGTAGGGCCGATTTGATTCACGGTAGAAGGGATCTCTGGGCAAAATGGATTAAGTGGACAACAAGTTGGTGAAAGACAAGGGATTTCAAGTGTAACTAGTTAATAGCAGACATAAACATGTAATAGAAAGCCATTAATCATGCTAAGTATAACTATAAGCTAATTAATACATAGAAATCAAACATTCCAGCCATACATAGAGGTATAAGACCCTCTAACTTCGGGAAATGGCTATCAGACTTTGGGGAAAAACACATAAGACAAACTAACAACTCATAAACTATGCCGAAACGCCTAAACATAGTCTCTAAGTCATTGGGCACTTTGACAAACAAGCTTTCATAGTTTTAGGCAAAGGGCTAGATCGGGACTAGGCCTCCTTGGTTCAACAAGATGATCAACAAATTAGTCAAAGAGAAAGTTTTATGGACAGAACTATGGGCAGCTGATAGGTAGGTAGGGCAAACCATACATCCTACTCAACATACATAGAACTTATGAATAAAACTTAGCAACAATACCTTAGGTTACTAAAGAGCAGCTAAGAATTCTTTAGCATAACTAAGGGAGAAGAAAACATCAAGCTATGAAGATTCAGGGATTTTGAGGTGCCTCCATGGGCATATCTCAAAATCAATCTCTACTGATCTATAGCAACAAGAAATATGGATTATGAATGAACACTAGAAAGACAAAACACATTAAGAAGCACTATACCATTCTACCATGTCAAGGAATCCATCAACAATCCTTCATCATTCCTCAAAAACATCCAAGAGGCAGTCCAAAAATCATAACTCAAGTGTATTATTCAAAGCTCATATGACCAATGTATTAATTCTTCTCTCAAGTTCAGCCTCTGATTTACAATGAGAACCATGGAATAAATAGGCTTGAGGGAGGAAAACCTCATGGAGCAACTAGCTATCCCATTGGTCAAGTCAAAATATCTAAACTTGTCCTTGAGGCTTTGCAAAGCCCAAGGCACAAAATATCCCATAAAATATCTAAGAAACTGCTAAAAACGGAAATTATATTGACTTTACATGATTTCCCAATGATAAAAATAGCTTAACGCACATTTGGGAAAAGCAGATTTTTGGAGTTCAAAAATTACAAAAATACTTCATATTTATGCCTGAAAAAGGTCCCCTGACTTGCTGAAGGCAAATGGCAGCCTTCCCGGTGTCAAAATGAGGCTCATGATGGCTCGTTGGAAATCTCTCTGTGTCTGCTTTCCGACGCAAGTGAAATCACCTCAATCTGATCTCTGAAAGTCCCTCAAAACTGTACCTGTGTGCGAAAACCCAGAAAATAGCAGACTGCTGATATGGCGGGCAGAATGTGCAAAATGAGGCTGTTTTTCGCCAATTTGAGGGGGCGAATGATCTTCAAATGCCCTGAAAATCGCTGGAGACCTACTCATGGAATTATGGCATCCATCGGTATCATCCTCCTCCCTTGACAACTCATCAAACTGACATGGCGAATTTATGAGTTTTTGGCCAAAAACCCAAAAATGCCAAAAAACAAAAAGTTGCCGAAACAGGCCCAAAATTGGCATGCATGACCCTCAAGGGTCCATAGAAACATGCTCCGAAGCTGAAGCCAAAATATCAAGGGCTGATATGCTTTTCCCTCCCTTCCGTGCTAGGCGCCTCTCCTTCAACTTCTTCAATTTCTCTTGTGCTACCTTTAATTTTCGCCTGGAAAACTGATTTAGCTTCTGAAAGTGAAGAGTCCTCTTTCTCTGTAGCTCAAGATCCCTATTCGCCTTCAGAAAATCTCTGTCAACAAATCTTCAACATGATACAATATGGTTTCTGGAAAAGGCAGACCCAAGTTAGATGTAAAAATCAATGCACAGTGGTTTAGGTAACACACTCTCTGCTTGTGAGTTTAAGAGATCCACCAACACATCTATACCTCTGCCTCCAATGTTTAAATTCCCATCAAAAAACTCTGCCCTTTAATATGCCGTCAAAATTTGAAACCGTCAACAAATTCACGTAATGATACAATATACAGGCAGTGCTGCGCAGACTTAGTTTAGGTGTAAAATCAATGCATAGCGCTTTAGGAAGACCAGCTCGTTACTTGTGAATCTCAAAGGTCAACACTACACCTGTACCTCTGTCTTAATATTAAATGCAATTACCAAGAACTCTGCCCTTTAGAAAATGGCCCTTTTCATTTGTGAAGTTTTAAGAAAACAAACACTGCTTTTGTACCTCTGCCTCCAAAGTTAGAAACCCATCAATGAAATCTGCCCTTCAGTGTACTGTTCATCCTTAGAATCTCTCTGTCAATCAATTTTCAGTATGAAATAATGTAGTGAAGAAAAGAAGGGGCAGACTATATGAGGCAGGCTGTATGTAATGCCAAAGTTTCCCTGCTTGGTGATCTTTGAAAGTTTGAGCAACACATCTTGTGTCTTGGATCAACATTACATTTTCCAATTATTCCAAATATGCCTTGACTAAGTATACCAACAGCCAATCATCTTTCATGTGTGAAAACAACTGTTTGTGCAATTTAAAAAAAATCACTTGGTATAATCTTGAGCCAAGATGACAGACTCTTTAAAAAAACCACAGAGCTTTGGGCAGAGGGTTATGTGAGTTTTCTTTTTCAAAACAGTCAAGGGCCCCTCATACACGCAGCCCTAGCTTTTGGAAGGGGAAAACCTTTGTTACACCTGACAGACCTGTTAGACTCCTATACCAATAGGTGTCATTTTTCATGATTGTCTTGATTGAACTATGGAATATGTTCAAACTTTTTTCTTGGACAAAGGTGTTCCATATTCTTGAAAAACCAAAAAATCAAAAAATTTAAAAAATGTAAAGAGGGTATACCCTAAAAGAAAAATCAAAGGGTAAAAATAATAAAAATGGCCAAAAAGTAAAAGAAATGAACCCCATCAAAAACAAAGGCTGATTGTCTTGATTGAACTATGGAATATGTTCAAACCTTTTTCTTGAGCAAAGGTGTTCCATATTCTTGAAAAACCAAAAAATCAAAAAATTTAAAAAATGTAAAGAGGGTATACCCTAAAAGAAAATCAAAGGGTAAGAAAAATAAATTGGTCAAGAAAATGAAAGAAATGAACCCCAAGCAAAAATAGACCAAGGAAAGTGTGCAAATCCAAATGCCACTACTATTTCATTTTTGTAATAAAGCAATTGTGTGCAGCTTGTCAAACCTTTGCCACAATTCATGAATAAGTCAAACTGCTTAAACTTGGCTTACTCATATTTCAATTTCATGTTATAGATTAGAGAATAAATATCTAGCCAAACAGTTTAATCTTGGCAGATAAGTAGCTAGGTAGAGTGAATAAAAGGTGCTCAACAGTTTAATCTGAGCCCTTGGATGTAATAAGGGTAGAAATAGATAGATTCATTATGTAAAAAGAAAAGATTGATCAGGGTTTGCAAGTCTAAATGCACCCTAATAAAGAAGACAAAATGGTAGTGTTAAGTAGATAGGGTAGGTAGATGGTGCTGCAAAATGTTATCTGATGAATGGTGCTGCTACATGTTAGTTAATCATTTACTATCATCAAAAGTACTGAAGCAGAAAATACACCGAAAAATCACAGCAAGCAAAGTCAAATTCATTAACCTCCCCCATCATTTTTTCCCCTCAAGAGTTTTACTAATTTCCCCAAAAGTACTAAGGTAATTGGAGATCAAAGGGGCTCAAGGCATTTCCTTGACTTCTGGAGGGACCGGACCCTCGGCCTAATGATCAAAAAAGACCTAAGCACTTGAAATAATCCATCATTGTTATCTTCCATATTTAACTTTTTCCAAAGTAAAATCCTATTTTACTTAGGAAACTGATGCAACATTCCATAAAATTCCTCAAAATAACTTGTTATTCTAAGTTTAAGTGTTGAAGATAAAATGTTGCAATTTACTTCATAAGTTATCACTTTCTTAGATGTACAAAGATGTTTTGATTTTCCTTGTCCTTTTTCATATTAACATTTGATTTTACTATATTAAATCCCTAGTGAAATCCCTTTTCCTAAGTATATAACTTCCTTTTCTAATAAATATCCCCAAAACCCTTTATTATAATGTTTTACCAAAGTATATATTCCCGCACATTGAAAATAAAACCCCGCTTTATAAACCCTTTGGTGAAATATATCGTTATACCATTAATCCCCACCCTATGGTGAATTAGTTATGTATTGATTAATTTACCATATAATAAAAATATATATAAAAAAGCGTTAGACATGCAATATGTGTGTTTAACACCAAAAACACGGATAAAAACTCATCGGAGTCTTGCGCCACCGTGGATTGTCCACATGACATTCCACCTAACCAAACCCCGCCGCAACCCGTTTCTTACACACTCGGGATTAATTAGTCATCAGGACTAATTAATAGCCTTTTTCCGCCTATCAGACACCCCCCGGGGAGATTAATAACGTTAATAGTATTTAAAACCCTGTCGGGCCCGCGCAATAACTATTCCATTATATTTCCATTTCTTCGACAGATCGGATCGCTCCTCATGGTCCGGCTCCACGTCTGTCCGTGCCCATCCTTGGTAAAACTTTAACCGAGCGGGGGAATAGTGAGTATCGAAGGTTCATCATCACGTGTCACACATCCAATGGAATCGCTCCCCCACATGACTTTACCGCCCTCGTCCATCGCCGGTGCCGGGCTCATAGCTTACCACTATAGCATCACCGTGGCCCACTTCCTACGTCACCTGATGCATCCATAATCATCACCTCGAAAAACAAAAACCCTTTTGACTTGTAAATAAGCCATTTTGTGTTTTTCGATTGGTTTACAGCGACGAGCTCCCGTGTGGATTTTCAAATTTTCAGCGTAATTGATCATTTTACTCAAGATTAAGCTGCCGTCTTGAAAAACAGTTCCACCATTGCACAGTACATTGAAAAACCGGTTTAAATACAAAAGCAGTGTTATCACTTTACGCCTCGGCGTAAAACTCAGTTTCCTTTGTTTTTTCGCTAAAAAAAGTGGTTAAAAATCATCACTGAGTCCTCCCTGGAGATTTTAAACCTGTGAAATTGCTCCCCGAACCTGCAAATTGTTCCAATTTCCTTCATTTCAAGAATACCACCCGGCCCGTGAAGAAAACCAAAAACCTCCATTTTGAATCCACAAGAACCAAAATGGAGGCCTCGGCAGCTCTTAATATCACTCCATTGAATGCTCCTCACCGGGAATTAGACTATTTACCTTTGATAGATGAAGATTTCCAAATTAAAGACCTGCATTTTGATGAAAGTCCCCTATTGAGCTATTGTCGCTGCAGAGACGAATACTCAAAGGGGCAAGATCTTATAGGGTTGTGGGAATCCAATCTCCCAAGGTATCTCATCCCCTCAGTCATTTTTATCCCAGAAATTGTCCACTATTGCCATTCTAACTATGATCCAACTCAAAGAGCAGTAATTTCCCCTAACCAGAATGTTCTTTTCCCAATTACTGCTCAGTCTAACACAGTAAAGAACAATCAAAGAGTATCAGGATTAAAGAGTATCAGTGGTTAAAGTGTATCAGGTAAAAATCAGAGTGAAAGTAAAAATGAAGTTACAGAGCGGTCAAAGGTAAAACAGTAAAAGTAATTACAGAGGCAGTAAAATGGTAAAAATAAATGAAAGTACTTTCACCAAAATTGAAGTTTGTCTAAAGTGAAAGTAAAACAGTCAAAAGAGCAAGAAAGTAAAAAGATGAAAAAACATAACAAGAAGGAACATTTTTTGCAGAAATTACATGTTTTAGTCATTATTTTGCAGAAAATATTGTGACCAATACAAGATGAATTTTGCAAAACTGAAGGAGGTTTATGTTCTTACGAGTACCATCTACAAAAACCTCTCTCACTTTCCTAACAGCTATTATGGTTTTGGAAATATTAAACAATGTTGAAAAGCACTTTTTGCAGAAAATTACAGTCAAGTCATCATTTTGCAGAGAATATTGTGGCAAATTAGAAATACATTTCACAAAACTGAAGGAGGTTTCTGTTCCTAAGAGACCCATATACAAAAACCTATCTCATGTTTTGCACAGTGGTTTTATAATGAGAGATACATGCGCATCTTTACAGACCATTTTTCAGACTCTGTAAAACTCTGTTTTACACATATTTTTTACAGAGAATATTATGCACAGCTGGAGAGGAATTTTAGGAAAGTGAAAGAGGTTTATCTCACCAACATATTTATCCACAATAACCTCTTTCACTTTTTACATATCTATTACGGATTGAGAAATACGAAGATATCATTGGACCCCAAGTTTGCAGAATTGTTGGAGCAGATTGCACAAAGAAAGGAAGCAATTAGTGACTTGGATGCCTCATCATCAAATAAGAGTTGGATAAAATTCGAATTCTCCTCTTTGTCATCACTTATCCATCAAAAATAGTGCCAAATAGTTTGAGTGTCCTTTACTTTAGTTCTATTTATGTAAATAGTTGGAGAGATTTGTGAACCAATTTTGATATTTGTTTCAAGATATTTTAGTTTAGAATTTGTATAAATACTCCACTCTTGAAAGCATTTGGTGTGGATTCTATTACTCTGCTGTAACATTGAGGTTTTCGGAATAAAAAGCTTTTGGACAAATTTACTTGTGGCTTACTGGATGACGATTTGAAGCACTGGACTTGTTGCAGGATTCATGTGTTGGACTACAGTTCAATAAGTGTTTCTACCCTTTGTTTGAAATTTTATATTAGTTTAAAATACCATCATATCCATGTCTGAATAATTTACATAAAGGTTTAAAACAGAATTTGCTTAATTGTACTCTGTTTTCAAATGTGATTGTTCTTAAATGTTTTCTTCTAAATTAGCTATAAGCATGAATTCTTAAATGCTCCTGCTTCGCTAATTTAAGCACTGTTGATTGCTATAATAAAGAATCATTTATTGCTCTTTGTTTGTAATCAATTCACTTCTTTCCTTTGAACATGGTGAAAGATTCTTAGTTGCCTTTCATCCCTTCAAGATCATTCCACCCACTTTAAATTTTAAGGATTGTTCTCTGTCTAGCTATCTTGCCCTGTAATACCATCTTGTGCGTAGAATAGAAATCCAGTAAAGCCATCCTTTGACTCCATAGCCCAATGGACTGAAAGCTCTCAACCTTGCCCTTAGTTTGTGGATTCCACCATTTTCCCAAACAAACTTTGAATCTATAACTAGCCTAAAACCTTAAAAGAACAAAGATAAATCATAAAGAGAGAGCCCTCTCTAGATGCAGATTGGCTAGATTCTGCATCTAAAAGGTTGGTTTGTGGTTACCTCGGGTATACTTTCCTCTTACACAACTTCTAGGAAAACCTGAGTGATAACATAGTGGCGACCATACTGGGGAACTGAATCATTTTATTGATACTAGTGTTTGATTTATAAGCTATAGACAGAGTCTGAAGATCAGCCAGGTAGCCTTTGAAATGCTTTTGCTCTGCAATTGCATAGTAAATAAATGCTGCTTCAGTCTATCTCTGGTTTAGCTTATAAAATGAACCTTAGTTTCAAACATTCAAGCAGATTCTCTAGTTTAATAAATCTTTGAGAAAATTTTAATTAAAAATCTTAAATTTCTTGAAGAGTTTGTAGAAGTTGTTTTGAAAATTCACAAAAAATTTGGTTTCCTGAAGAACTAACTTTTTCTTCAAAATTGTTTTACAGGTTTAGATCTGATCTATGATGGTGGACAAGGATCAGACACACAAAGGTTAAAATCATCCACCTGGCGACTCCAAATCAATTTCACAATCAAGACTCCACTAGAGGAATGAACCTCAAAGGACAATATGGAAAGATCAGGCTTTCAACTTGGATCTTAATCCAAGACTTTATGTTCTTTTTCATTAAGAAATTTTTTCAATGTATATTGTATTTTATAGAAGATCTTAGATTAGTTTTTAGTTATTTTCCTTTGAAGATTGTAAATAATAATTCTTCTAATCTCTTTGAGCAGCTTTCTTATGAATCTAATGATGATCATTTTCCAATTAAGAAGCCTCAAATAATAAAAACTGATCTTACAATCCCTGTACATATCCCTGTGCCATATAAAGTTCCAGATAGATATAAGCCCCTTATTCTACCTCCTTTACTCCATGATTTTCCTGAAAAATACTACAAGTATCTTCCTAGATTTGATGGAGAAAATGGTATCACGGCCCAAAAACATATTCAAGGTTTTGAAAATTATTTGGATTTATTTGAGATTGATAAAGATGATGTTAAAATCAGACTTTTTTCTCTTTCTTTGCAAAATAGAATAAAGAGTTGGTTCAAAAATCTGCCTAATGCTAGCATCTCAAATTTCCAACAGTTTATCAAACTTTTCCTTGATAGATGGATAATCAAAGTTAATCATTTTGTGATCATGGAAGAATATAATCAATTAAAAAAACATCCAAATGAAACAATACAACAATTTTCTGACAGATTTAATCAAGTTTATTATTCAATGCCAGAAAATATTAGACCTCCTCATGATTCAGCTCTCTTGCATTATCCAAGTGCTTTTGATTCAGAAATAGAATTTCGGTTAAGAGAAAGAGATCCAAAAACACTTGTACAGATGCAGAATATTGCAGTTGATGTGGAAGTTAATGTCCAAATCAAACAGGAAATGTTGAAAGCAGAAGAAGAGGAAAGGAAAAACATTGCAGAGGTAAAACTCAATCTTTTGGTAAGTAAACTAGATGAAATAACACAGAAGATCACTATGAAAGAAGAATTTTTTATTCAAAATCACCCTGAAGAAATAGAAGAGGTTGATAGCCATGAACAAATTCCTCTTAATTCAAATTATCATAAATCAGAAAATGAATTTACAAATCAATATGAGAAAGAGGAATCTGTTGTTCTAATGTGTATGTTTGATGACATTCCTTATTTTGATGATTTTCCTAAGTATGATCATTATGATGATAGTTATGTTCTCCAAAATCAAGCTAACTTTACAGAGATATCAGAAGCTAGTTTGGAGGATGAAGAAATGCAGTTTCAGCAGATTGAAGACAGTGATCAGCCAATACAGATTAGCCATGAGAGTGAGGAAGGAAGAGCAGAAAATGTGGAAATAAGTGAAGATTCTTTACCTCTTTGTTTTGCTTCATTTCAGTTCATTAGAGAAAACTATCATGCCATCAATAATCAACAATCTTTAGGAATTGTGATTGACAACAAAGAAGATAATGAAACTATTAATCAAGATTTTTCAGTTTCACAATTGCAGTTATCAGTTCCCATTGAAATAAATGATCAAAAGACACAAGAAAGTTCCATACCACTATTTTTTGAACCATTTCAGCTTTTAAAGGAAATGTGGTATAACATATTTAAAGAAAATAATGGGAAACTTGTTGAAGTTTTTGAAGTCCCATGGAATTTTATATGTCATAGGTTCCAGCAATTTTCCCAAGATTTTCAGGATCCAATAGCATACATGTTGAATATTGAAGGCATTCCAAGCATTCCTCTATTAACTAACTATGATTTTCATAATCAAGATGATAAAGGATTCAATACTCAGACATTACAATCAGTAGGAATATCATCACAAATCTTATCTGAAAGTTTACAGGGAGATAAAGATGAAAATAGCACTTCATATTCATGGTATGGAGGCCATCCAGAACAAATGTACAGCTGTTCAGATCAGTTAAACATCAGTGTATATATTTTGGAAGATCCTTTTGTACAGTTTCTAGAGTCAACAAAGGAAATCAAGTGTTTCCTTATCCTCTCATTTGTTGACAAGTTTCTAATAGGTTGCAGAAGTACAATTTTGATAATCAACAAGAAAATGTAACAAAATCTATCAAAGTACATAATGCTTGAATGGTTGCATTGGCTATTTCATTTTACCTAACTAGCAGTTGAACAGTAGATTGAGTAGGTAGATGAGTGCTAATAAGCTCAGAATTTTGAGCATTTTTTTTAGTTTTCAATTTACAACTAGTTTTTCATTAAGTTGGTTTGAAAATTTTTGTGTGTTGTTTTAAGTTTCAAGATTAGATTTCAGGTTGCAGAAAAAGGACTATATTCAATTCAATATTTTCAGCCACAGCTAATGCATCAGTGTTAATTGGATGGTGACTTCTTGAAGTTGAAGCCCGAAGTGAAGGCCCTAAGCTTCAAAATTTTCACTATCATATGTACAATAAAGCTACCAGAAGGAGGAAGATTTCATACTTTCAGTTTGAAGACATTTTGAGGCATCTGATCTGCTGTTCTTGACTTTTCACAAGAAAAAGCCATCCCCAAGTGGAGCCAGTGTTAGACTCCTATACCAATAGGTGTCATTTTTCATGATTGTCTTGATTGAACTATGGAATATGTTCAAACCTTTTTTTGAGCAAAGGTGTTCCATATTCTTGAAAAACCAAAAAATCAAAAATTTAAAAAAATGTAAAGAGGGTATACCCTAAAAGAAAGATCAAAGGGTAAAAAGAATAAAATGGTCAAAAAAGTGAAAGAAATGAACCCCAAGCAAAAAATAGACCAAGGAAAGTGTGCAAATCCAAATGCCACTGCTTTTTCATCTGTTGTAATAAATCAATTGTGTGCAGCTTGTGAAATTTTTGCCACAATTCATGAATAAGTCAAACTGTTTAAACTTGGCTTAGTCATATTTCAATTTCATGTTATAGATTAGAGAATAAATATCTAGTCAAACAGTTTAATCTTGGCAGATAAGTAGCTAGGTAGAGTGAATAAAGGTGCTCAACAGTTTAATCTGAGCCCTTGGATGTAATAAGGGTAGAAATAGATAGATTCATCATGTAAAAAGAAAAGATTGATCAGGGTTTGCAAGTCTAAATGCACCATAATAAAGAAGACAAAATGGTAGTGTTAAGTAGATAGGGTAGGTAGATGGTGCTGCAAAGTGTTATCTGATGAATAGTGCTGCTACATGTTGGTTAATCATTTACTTTCATCACAAGTACTAAAGCAGGAAATGCACTGGAAAATCACGGCAAGCAAAGTCAAATTCATTAACCTCCCTCATCATTTTTTCCCCTCAAGAGTTTTACTAATTTCCCCAAAAGTACTAAGGTAATTGGAGATCAAAGGGGCTCAAGGCATTTCCTTGACTTCTGGAGGGACCGGACCCTCGGCCTAATGATCAAAGAGACCTAAGCACTTAAAATAATCCATCATTGTTATCTTCCATCTTTAACTTTTTCCTAAGTAAAATCCTATTTTACTTAGGAAACTGATGCAACATTCCATAAAATTCCTCAAAATAACTTGTTATTCTAAGTTTAAGTGTTGAAGATAAAATGTTGCAATTTACTTCATAAGTTATCACTTTCTTAGATGTACAAAGATGTTTTGATTTTCCTTGTCCTTTTTCATATTAACATTTGATTTTACTATATTAAATCCCCAGTGAAATCCCTTTTCCTAAGTATATAACTCCCTTTTCTAATAAATATCCCCAAAACCCTTTATTATAATGTTTTACCAAAGTATATATTCCCGCACATTGAAAATAAAACCACGCTTTATAAACCCTTTGGTGAAATATATCGTTATACCATTAATCCCCGCCCTATGGTGAATTAGTTATGTATTGATTAATTTACCATATAATAAAAATATATATAAAAAAAAGCGTTAGACATGCAATATGTGTGTTTAACACCAAAAACACGGATAAAAACTCATCGGAGTCTTGCGCCACCGTGGATTGTCCACATGACATTCCACCTAACCAAACCCCGCCGCAACCCGTTTCTTACACACTCGGGATTAATTAGTCATCAGGACTAATTAATAGCCTTTTTCCGCCTATCAGACGCCCCCCGGGGAGATTAATAATGTTAATAGTATTTAAAACCCTGTCGGGCCCGCGCAATAACTATTCCATTATATTTCCATTTCTTCGACCGTCGGATCGCTCCTCCGCAGATCGACGCTCCACGTCAATCCCGCTGCCCATCCTTGGTAAGAACTTTAACCAGCGGGGAAATAGTGGTATCGAAACAGTTCATCATCCACGTGTCACACATCCAATGGAATCGCTCCCCCCGCGACTTTTACCGCCCTCGTCCATAAGCGGTGCGGGCTCACCGCTTACCACTTACCGCATACCGCTGGCCCCACTTCCCTACGTCACCCCGTACGTCAATGACGTCATCACCTCGAAAAAAACAAAAACCCTTTTGACTTGTAAATAAGCCATTTTTCGTGTTTTTTCAGTTATTTTTAGTTTCTGAAAACGACAGAGCTCCCGCTGCGATTTTCAAATTTTCACTGTAATTGATCATTTTACTCCAAGATTCCGCTGCGCCCGTGCTGAAGAACAGTTCCACCATTGCCTGTTACCTGTTAGAAAACCAGTTTCTGTCTAAAAACAGGTATTTATCCTTTACGCCTCGACTGCACGTAAAACTCAGTTTCCTTTGTTTTTTCGCTGAAAAGTGGTTAAAAATCATCACTGAGTCCTCCCTGGAGATTTTAAACCTGTGAAATTGCTCCCCGAACCTGCAAATTGTTCCAATTTCCTTCATTTCAAGAATCCCGCCCGTCCCGTGAAGAAAACCAAAAACCTCCATTTTGAATCCACAAGAACCAAAATGGAGGTCCCGGCAGCTCTTAATATCACTCCATTGAATGCTCCTCACCGTGAATTGGACTATTTACCTTTGATAGATGAAGATTTCCAAATTAAAGACCTGCGTTTTGATGAAAGTCCCCTATTGAGCTATTGTCGTTGCAGAGACGAATACTTAAAGGGGCAAGATCTTATAGGGTTGTGGGAATCCAATCTCCCAAGGTATCTCATCCCCTCAGTCATTATTTTCCCAGAAATTGTCCACTATTGCCATTCTAACTATGATCCAACTCAAAGAGCAGTAATTTCCCCTAACCAGAATGTCCTTTTCCCAATTAGTTCTCAGTCTAACACATTAAAGAACAATCAAAGAGTATCAGGATTAAAGAGTATCAGTGGTTAAAGTGTATCAGGTAAAAATCAGAGTGAAAGTAAAAATGAAGTTACAGAGCGGTCAAAGGTAAAACAGTAAAAGTAATTACAGAGGCAGTAAAATGGTAAAAATAAATGAAATTAATTTCACCAAAATTGAAGTTTGTCTAAAGTGAAAGTAAAACAGTCAAAAGAGCAAGAAAGTAAAAAGATGAAAAAACATAACAAAAAGGAACATTTTTGCAGAAATTACATGTTTTAGTCATTATTTTGCAGAAAATATTGTGACCAATAAAAAATGATTTTTTCAAAACTGAAGGAGGTTTATGTTCTTAAGAGTACCATCTACAAAAACCTCTCTCACTTTCCTAACAGCTATTATGGTTTTGGAAATATTAAACAATGTTGAAAAGCACTTTTTGCAGAAAATTACAGTCAAGTCATCATTTTGCAGAGAATCTTGTGGCCAATTAGAAATACATTTCACAAAACTGAAAGAGGTTTTTGTTCCTAAGAGACCCATCTACAAAAACCTATCTCAGGTTTTGCACAGTGGTTTTATAATGAGAGATACATGCACATCTTTACAGGCCATTTTTCAGACTCTATAAAACTCTGTTTTACGCATATTGTTTACAGAGAATATTATGCACAGATGGAGAGGCATTTGGGGAAACTGAAAGAGGTTTATCTCACCAACATATTAATCCACAATAACCTCTTTCAATTTTTACATATCTATTACGGATTGAGAAATACAAAGATATCATTGGACCCCCAGTTTGCAGAATTGTTGGAGCAGATTGCACAAAGGAAGGAAGCAGTTAGTGACTTGGATGCCTCATCATCAAATAAGAGTTGGATCAAATTCGAATTCTCCTCTTTGTCATCACTTATCCATCAAAAATAGTGCCAAATAGTCTGAGTGTCCTTTACTTTAGTTCTATTTATGTAAATAGTTGGAGAGATTTGTGAACCAATTTTGATATTTGTTTCAAGATATTTTAGTTTAGAATTTGTATAAATACTCCACTCTTGGAAGCATTTGGTGTGGATTCTATTACTCTGTTGTAACACTGAGATTTTCGGAATAAAAGCTTTTGGAGAAATTTACTTGTGGCTTACTGGATGACGATTTGAAGCACTGGACTTGTTGCAGGATTCATGTGTTGGACTACGGTTCAATAAGTGTTTCTACCCTTTGTTTGAAATTTTATATTAGTTTATAATACCATCATATCCATTTCTGAATAATTTACATAAAGGATTGAAACAGAATTTGCTTAATTGTACTCTGTTTTCAAATGTGATTGTTCCTAAATGTTTTCTTCTAAATTAGCTATAAGCATGAATTCTTAAATGCTCTTGCTTCGCTAATTTAAACACTGTTGATTGCTATAATAAAGAATCCTTTATTGCTCTTTGTTTGTAGTCAATTCACTTCTTTCCTTTGAACATGGTGAAAGATTCTTAGTTGCCTTTCATCCCTTCAAGATCATTCCACCCACTTTAAATTTTAAGGATTGTTCTCTGTCTAGCTATCTTGCCCTGTAATACCATCTTGTGCGTAGAATAGAAGTCCAGTAAAGCCATCCTTTGACTCCATAGCCCAATGGACTGAAAGCTCTCAGCCTTGCCCTTAGTTTGCGGATTCCACCATTTTCCCAAAACAAACTTTGAATCTATAACTAGCCTAAAACCTTAAAAGAACAAAGATAAATCATAAAGAGAGAGCCCTCTCTAGATGCAGATTGGCTAGATTCTGCATCTAAAAGGTTGGTTTGTGGTTACCTCGGGTATACTTTCCTCTTACACAACTTCTAGGAAAACCTGAGTGATAACAACATCAAACCAGTCTTTGGAGCCCAGGGAACTAGCCTCCCTGGACTCAAAGAGGGCTCTCTCTATTTGTGTAAGGGATATCTGTGTGTTTGCTTTTTGTGTTCTGATTTTAGGCAAGTTATGAAGTAGGTTTTTTGGTTTTGGTTTTTAGGTTGTGAGCGTTGAAATTGATCAAAGATATAAGATAGGTAAAAATATGTTAGATCAACTAGGCTATGGGGTCGAAAAGGTCAAGAAAACTATCAGATGGTGATACAAGGCTGTTGAAGGGCCGATTTGATTCGAGGTAGAAAGGATCTTTGGGAAAAATGGAATAAAATGGACATCAAGTTTGAGAACAACAAAGGATTTCAAGCGTAACTAGTTTAATAGCTGACATAAACATGGTAGGGAAAACCATTAATCATGAGAAATGTAACTATAAGCTAATTAATACATAGAAATAAACATTCAAGCCATGCATAGAGATATATAACTATCTAACTTTGGGAAATGGCTACCAGAATTTGGGGAAATAAACTTAAGATAGAAAAACAACTCAAAACACTATGCTGGAACGCCTAAACACAGTACTTCAAGTTATTGGGCACTTTGAAAACAAGATTGCATAGTCTTAGACAAAGGGCAAGATCAGAACAAGACCTCCTTGGTTCAACAAATGACAATCTAATCAGTCAAAGAGAAATTTCATGGATGGAGCTATGTCTAGCCATGAGTAAGCAGGGCATACCATAAATCATACTTAGCATGCATAAAACCATGAATGAAATAAGCAACAATATCCTTAAGTTATTAAAGAGCAATCAAGAATTCTTTAATGTGACTAAGGATGAAGAAAACATGGAAGCTATGAAGAAACATGAAATTTGAGGTGCCTCCAAGGGCATGTCTCAAATTTTTTCTCTACTATTCTATAGCAAGAAATAAAGTTGGATTCATGAATGAAAACTAGGAAACAAAACAAAGAGAGAGACACTATACCATTCTACCAAGTCATGGAATCCAACAACAATCCTGTTTCATCATCCAAGAACATCCAAGAGACTATCCAAAAGCATGAGACAAGAATTTCTTCCAAAGCTTATATGACCATATATTGCTTCTATCATCAAGTTCAGCCTTGTTTACAATGAAAGCCTTTGGAATAAATAGGCTCAAGTGAGGAAAACCTCTTAGTTCAATTTGCACTGTAATTGGCCTATCCAAAATAAGTAATCTTGTCCTTGAGGCTTTGCAAAGCCCAAGGCACAAAATATCTCATAAAATATCTAAAAAATTCTAAAAGAGGGAAATAAATTGACTTTTCATAACTTCTCATGTGCAAAAATAGCTAAACGCACATGAGGAAAAAGCAGTTTTTAAAGGTTCAATTTTTACAAAAATACTCAAAAAATACATCAACAAAAGGTCCCCTGACTTGCCGGCAACTTTTGGCAGCCTTCCCGATGTCAAAACGAGGCTCATGATAGATCGTTGGAAATATTTGAGTGTCTAATTTACGGAACAACTTCAATTTTCCAAATCAGATGCCTAGAAGTCCTCCAAAAATAGGCCTATGTGTAAAAAAACCAGAAAATAAGCTTTGCTGATAGACCGGGCAGAGTGTAGAAAAAGCGGGCATTTTTCGCCATTTCGGGGGAGAAAATGATCTTAAAATGTCGTGAAAATCGCTGAGTGTGTGCTCCTGAAATTATGGCATCCAATGATACCATTCTCCTCCTTTGATGATCCTCCAAACTGAAATGGCGAAGCCCATGAGTTTTGGCCAAAAACCCAAAAATGCCAAAAAACCAAAATATGTCAAAATTTGCCCAAAATTGGTGAGTATGATCCTCAAGGGTTATCAGCAACATGTTGTGAAGCATAAGCCAAAATCTAAAGTCCTGATGTGTCATTCCTCACTTTCTGTGTCGGGCGCTTCCCTTTAGCCTCCTTGAGCTTTTCTTGAGCAGCCTTCAACTTGCGCCGGGCAAACTGATTTAACTTTTTATAATGCCCCGTCATTCTCCTTTGAAGGTCTAAATCCCTGTTTGCCTTCTCCAATTTCTTCTCCAAGTGGTTATTGACTCTCTCAAGCCATTCCTTCCTATTGTTCTCTATCTCTTGTTCGAACAATGCAGTGAGAGGGGTAGATTGGAGAAGGGCATTTTCCTCTTCTTTTTGCTTCTCAAGGGCCTTTCTAAGCCGCATGGTTCTTGGCCTTTTTTGCCTAGGCTGATCTTTGCCTTCACTTTAATTGAACTCACCCATGAGTTCTTCCAACCTTGCTTGGGCTTTGGAGGCCTCCTTCTTGTATTTTATTTCTCATGTCTCATAAATAGCCATATGGACACTCATTTGCTTATTTTTGATTTGCAAAAATTGATTGAAATTCCTAGCTCTATGAAGATCATCCTTCAAAGCATCAATTTGGCCTTCTCTATGGATTAAGAGGTTTTCTAGAATCCAGGCCTCGTTATCAGTCTCATCGCTTTGGATTGGGATGATGTAGAATTCACTCTCTTGTTCATGACTGCCTTCTTCCTTACCCTTCCATTTGCTTTGGGTGGCTATTCTAGTGCTCTTCCTCCTAGGAAAATCAATCATGGGCTTCTTTGGAAATTTCCCTTTACTTCGGAGGGCCCTTGTCACATTTGGAGTGACAACTCTAGGCACACTTTTCTTTTTGTCCAGGGCTTGGCCTTTTTAGGAGAAGAGGGCATGGCCCCTTTACTTTTGTCACCGTGATTCTCTTCTTTTTGAGTTTGTTGTTCTTCTTGAAAAGGCTATTGTTCCTGAGGAGGCTGCTATGTATCATCTTTTGGCTTCCCTTTCTCATCACTGTCATGCCCTTGTTCATAATCTTCATGCTACTGTTCATCATCAATATGATGTTGATGTGTGTCATCATAAGGCTTCTCTTGCTCATCACTTTCATGCCCTTTTTCATCATCTTCATGCTGCTGCTCTACCTCACAAGGCTGTTGTGTGTCCTCTTTTGACTATCCTTGCTCATCACTATCATGCTACCCTTGTCGCTCTGTCTCGCCCTCACTATCATGCTGCTATTTTTCATCATAAGGCTGCTCACCCTCATCATGAGTATGTTGTTCTTCATGCTACTGCCCTTCACCCTCTGTTTGATGTTCTTCATGCTGCTTCCCTCCATCATCAGTTTGTTGTTCTTCATGCTGCTGCCCTCTATCATCAGTTTTTTGTTCTTCATGCTGCTGCCCTTCATCCTCTTCCCCATCATTGTGATCATTCTCTTCTCCCTCTTCAAGCTCTTCAGCTTGCTCTGTAGTAAATTTGAGCTTTTTAGGAATAGGTCTGCTAGAAGAAGGTGAGGGATGATGAGTAGGAGATGTAGGGGATGTATGGACTGGAGGGACAGTGGAGAAATCCGGATGAGTGATGAAAACATCCCAAGAGACCTCTCTCTTTTCAAGCTGATGAAGAATGATTATTTTGATGAGAGAGTGACGGAAAGGATAGGATATTTGTTGTGAAGGAGGCTTCTTCTAGACAGTGGAGGAAATTTTCTAAATGCTCTTGTGTAAGAAGAAATTAAGATTTAGCAATCTGGCCCTAGTGAAATGCATGAGTAGTCGAATGTGATATGCATAAATTCAGGAGAATCTTCCCTCACAAGTGAAGTACTTCATGATAATATTCAGGAGAGGGGCGTAGCTGGCTAAAAGATATGAGAAAGGGAACATAGAAGGACATGAATCTCTGTGCTTAGGCTTTAGAAAGGGCTTGTAATCATCAGAGTCCAAATGGCTTTGTTTAAACCATTTCTCACCAATATAGGGAATTTTAGTGGCCTTGGGGATGGATCTTGGGGAGAATTTGAAGTCAAGGCTTGCCAACTGGAAATGCTTGTCTCGAAACATCAAAGCACAAATATGTGTCAAAGGAGAGAAACTCTTCACCTCTTGCACTCTTTGACAAAAATATAAACACCCAACCTCATGGAAATTGAACAATACTGATGGGTGTGCATTTAATCCTTCAGTGGAAATAGGCTCATATCTCTTATGAAATCCACTCCTACTATCCTGCCTGGGAGGCATCTTGTTCTGGATGCTTTCTGCAAAACCAAAGTGCCTCAAAGGTTTTTTGAAATGTCTTCTCAAACACAACTCTGTCTTCTTTTTAAATCACTGTTTTGATCAAGGAAAATTTGTTTCAAATGCTGTGTGAGATGCTTCTGTGATATCAGGTCTCTGCTCCTTCCAGAAAACTGTCTTTTCTCCATTTGTATTCCAATCAATCAATATTTATAATAACATGCACACAGTCATCTAAAATGCATACACAGTCAAGTGATTTCTGTGTTTGTGTAAGGTCACATGGCTCTAAGTGTTTTGGTGACAACAAGACTGTCAAACCAGGAGGTAACTCCTCAAATCAGAATGTGTATTAGCTGAAGAATGTACATGCTCTTATATATGTGAGGTGAGGCTATTGGGATTCATCTCCCAATGACTCTTGGCCTTCCTTATTTCCTAATATTAAATAATATACAAAAATACATATGCACACCCATCCATAGGATTAGGTGTCAACATTCCCCCCTTTAATCCGAAGGGATGTTGGTGAGTCCAAGCATCGATCTGAGCTTTTCAAACTTTTCTCTTCCAAGTGCTTTGGTGAAGATGTCAGCAGTTTGCTCATTTGTGGAACAATGATGTAGATGGATGGTTTTGGCCTGAACATGATGTCAAATGAGATGGTACTTTGTATTGATGTGCTTTGTTCGATCATGGAACTTTGGGTTCTTGGCCAACTTTATTGCAGAAGTGTTGTCGATCATGAGTGGAGTGGAATACATTTGTTTCATCTGCAAATCTTCGAGGATTTTCCGGAGCCACACAATTTCCTTTGTTGCTTCAGCTGCTGCCACATATTCTGCCTCGGTCGTGGAATCTGCTGGAACTGACTGTTTGCGTGATCTCCATGAGACAGCTCCTGATCCAAGACTCATGGTGTAACCTGTAGTAGACACCCTTGTTTCTTTGTCACCATCAAAGTCTGAATCAGAGTATCCGATCAAGCTGAAGTCGCCTACCTGTGTATATTTGAGTCCAAAGTCTTGAGTCCCCTTCAAGTACCTTAGCACTCTTTTTGCGGCAGACCAATGTCCTTCACAAGGTTTTTGCATGAACCTTGAGAGGATTCCAACAGCAAATGAAATGTCAGGTCTGGTGGTGGTCAGGTAGATAAGACTTCCTACAAGCTTTCTATACTTAGTTGCATCCTCAAATTCCTTCCCTTCAATAGATGTGAGCTTCAAGTTTTGTTCCATTGGAGTGGTTAAGGGATTACAGTCATCCATGCCAAATGTGTTCAAGAGATCTCCAATGTACTTCTTTTGAGAAAGAAATATGAATTTAGGATGTTGAATTACTTCAATACCCAAATAGTAATGAACATGACCCAAATCAGTCATTTCAAAACCTTTCTTCAACTCTTTCTTCATGGATTCAATATAGCTCTCATTGTTTCCTGTTATCAAAAGATCATCTACATATACCACAAGATATACAACTGTTTTTCCAACTTTCTTAACAAACAAAGTTGCATCATCAAGATAAAAGTGTTTGAAATCAAGTTTCAGAAGATGCTCGGTCAATTTCTCATACCAGGCTCGTGGTGCTTGCTTGAGGCCATACAAGGATTTTACAAGTTTACAAACTTTGTGTTCTTGACCCTTTATCACAAATCCTTCTGGCTGGGACATATAAACTTTCTCCTTTAGATCTCCATTCAAGAAGGTTGTTTTTACATCCATCTGATGGACTTTCCATCCATTCTGAGCTGCTAGGGAAAAGAGAGTCCGGATGGTGGTCCATTTTGCTGTGGGAGCAAAAGTTTCTTCATAATCGATTCCTTCTTTTTGTGCAAAACCTTTTGCCACAAGCTTGGCCTTGTGCTTGTCAAGTGAGCCATCTGCTTTATACTTGTTCTTGTAGACCCACTTACGGCCAATTGGTTTTGTTCCCAAAGGCGGATCAACCAGCTTCCAAGTGCCATTCTTTATCAAGGCATCATACTCCTTCTGCATCGCTTCTTTCCATTCATCATGAGAAGCGGCTTCTTTGAAGGAAGTTGGTTCATGATATGTAGACAAACTCAATTCACAGTTATAAGCAATATCCATATCAACAGGAGAATCAGAATTATCTACATCACCTTCGATTTGTTGAGTGGAACTTCTTGTTCCTGTTTTTCCAACCTCATCGGGATGAACATTCTCCAGTGTCTTTGTCAGCCATTTGGGAGGACCTTTCTGAGATGGCCCAGGCTGGTCATTTCACTGAGTTGGGATTGATTCAAGATTCAATCTCCCAATTCTGTCAATCACATCATCCAATGTGTCATCCGTGGTTGTTTCTTCATGTGGGGGAGAGTGTGGTTTAGGAAATGATTCCACAGTTTGATTCAATATCGGAATCCCCCTTCAAGGTGTGGAATCACATTATCAAACTCTTGGAAAGACTTTGCATGTGTGAATCTGTCCAGGCGATCAAGTTGCCGCTCAACAACCTTGTCACTCTTGGAAGATTCAAGAAATATGACATCTCTTGCTATCACAAACTTCTTATTTACTTCATCATAGAGACGATATCCTTTGGAGGTATTGGAGTACCCCAAGAAGATACATTTTCTGCTTCTAGCACCAAGTTTGTTCCTTTGACCCTTGGGTATCAAGGCATAACAGGTGGACCCAAAGACCCTGAAATGCTTTACCGAAGGAATGTGGCCATGCCACATTTCAAAAGAATTTTTGTTTCTAATTGAACTTGAAGGACACCTATTCTTTATGTAAACAACACATAGAACTGCATCAGCCCAAAACATCAATTTTACATTCTTGAAAAATAACATGGAGCGGACCATATTTAAGATGGTTCTGTTCATTCTTTCAGCTACACCATTCTGTTGTGGATTATATGGCACTATTGTTTGATGTTTGATTCCATGTTGACGAAGATAATTTTCAAATTCGTTTGAAGTGTATTCTTTTCCATTATCAGTACGTAGAGAGCCAATATGTGTTTGTGCATCATTTTCAATCCATGCATGAAAAATCTTGAAAGTTTGAAAAGCATCAGACTTATTCTTCAGTAAGTAAATCCAACACATTCTGGTGTAGTCATCAATAAATGTCATCATGTGTTTGTTTCCATTTGCAGAAGCAATAGGCATAGGGCCACATAAATCTGAATGAACAAGCTCAAGTTTTCTATGTGCTCTTGAGTGTGAATCATGAAATGGCTGTTTGCTATGCTTTCCTAGAATACAAGCATCACATTCCTTAGGTTTTCTAGGAATTGTAGGCAGTCCATCAACACCATTTTTCTTCAACAAACGAAGGTTTTCATAGTTTAAGTGTCCAAATCTAGCATGCCATAAAAGACTTGATGGAAATGTACCTTCATCATGATGTGAACTGAATGCAAAGTTTTGAGCATGAGCGGATGAACCTTTCAGCTTCAAGAGTCTCCCTTCTTCTATTCCCTCCATGACAAGTGAGTGATCTGATGCTTTTCTGACCTCTGCCTTGCCATCAAACAAGTGAATTGAGTGTCCTTGCTACCGGATTTCGACCAGGGACAGCAAGTTTCTCTTCAACTTAGGGAGGTATAGAACCTCATGTAGGATATGATCAGGAAGACCAGGTAGTTTAAGCCTAAATATGCCAAGCCTTGATGGCTTGAGTTTGGATTTATCTGTGAAATATACTACTCCATCAACTTTGTCAGTGAATTCTTCAAAAAAATATTTTATAAATGTCATGTGACATGTTGCTCCTGAATCTAGCAACCAATCATCTCTCCATGAAGTAAATGAAACATCAAATAGGTTTTCAGTTACTCCATTGTTACAATGTGCTAGAACAGAATGAGCTGATTCAGCTGGTTTACCTTTGTCTTTGTAATTAGTTTTACCTTTGTCTTGATTTGTTTGCTGCTGAGCTTTAGATTGTCTACCCCCCTTTTCTCTGAAGTTTCTTCTTCGTCTTCTGCCTTCTCTTCCTCTGGATGGACCTGAAGCGTGTCTCTTTTCTCTCTGTGCCAAGTAGGCAGCCTCTTTAGAAGATGAAGGGACTGTCATCTTCTTTTGAAGGAGGAGAGAAAAAAACTCTGCTGGAAAATTTCTCTTGAAGGAGAGAAAACAAAAAAAAAAAAACTTTGCTGGAAAATGTACTCAGTTTAAAAGGACAGAAACTCTTTTCTGGAAACTAATTCTGCTCAAAAACTCTTGCTGAAGACTGAATTTTAAAAATACTCTTTGCTATAAACTGAATTTTGCATAAAAAAATATATATAATTTTTTTTTTTTTGTTTGGAAAAAAAATGTATATGAAAAAAGTGGAATTATGAATGGGAGGGGGGCAGAATTATATGACTATGGGAGAGGGCGGAATTATGAAAGGAGGAGTGGTATAGAATATGGAATGTGAAGGGAAGGGGTGGAAATACCATGAACAAAACACTGTATTATAAAGTAGACAATGTATTAATATGACAGAGGGCGATATACCATAAACAAAACGCTGTATTATATATGGAAAAGCATTGAAATACCACTGAATGAGGGCGGTGAGATAACAATGTAAAACATAACACAACGCGCATATCAATGGACTGTTGTAATATATACAATGTAATACACAGCGTTTATATACAATGTAATACACATCGTTTAAATACCATGCGTGGGCGGTATGGAATGTATACAATCGACTGTGGAGGGAGCGTTGTATATGAACAACGTTTTATATATATTTCGACAGAGTTTTAATATGTATCATGGAGGAGGGCCGACAGGCCACGGAGGGCAGTATGGTCGACGGTGTGTATGACAGGCGGATAAAATTTTGGATGGAGCTTTGTAAAAATGGAGTGATATAATACTGTATGGATGGCTTTGACAGCGCTTGTATTGACAGAGAGATGAAGCGTTTTGCAGGCATGCGCTAGTCAATGTATAACATATGCAATAAACAGCGTTTAAATAAAATGCAGCGTTTAAATATTTGACAGCGTTTAAATACAATGTAATCACACAGCATTTAAATAAACAATGGACAGGCGGTATTGTATGTGAAAAAGAGCGCTTGACAGCAGTATTGCATACGAATGGAGCGTGGGAATGAATGCGTATAAGTGGAGGCGTTGTAATATATGAAAATTTATATGAGTGAGTGCGTTGTAAAATGGAGGGCGGTATATGCCGGTGTGAGTAGGGAGTGGGGAAGATAGGCGCAGAGTAGGGAGGGGGAAGGCGCAGAGTAGGGAGGGGGAGGGCGCAGAATGTGGAATGTAGGGAGTCGATGGAGAATGGAGAGATAAGCAGTGAGGGCGGAGTGTGGAGAGGCATTGGGGAGGCCCAAAGGGCTGTTGCAAAAAAAAAATTTGAAATTGAATCTGCAGAATGACAGAGTTGCAGGACTACTGGAATTGTAGAATGGCAGAGCCTGCAATTTGCAGAATGACAGAGCCTGCAGTCTTCAGGAGCTGCAGGAGCTGGGGCTGCAAATGTCAGTACTATATAGGGAAAAAAAATGCAGAATAACAGTCTAGCAATTAAGAGCAGCAGAAAACTATTAAAAAATATTGACTGAGCAAAGGATAGGGAGTTACACCACAGGGCAGAAATGCCAATTGTGGGGCTAGCTCTGATACCATGTCAAACCAGGAGGTAACTCCTCAAATCAGAATGTGTATTAGCTGAAGAATGTACATGCTCTTATAGATGGGAGGTGAGGCTATTGGGATTCATCTCCCAATGACTCTTGGCCTTCCTTATTTCCTAATATTAAATAATATACAAAAATACATATGCACACCCATCCATAGGATTAGGTGTCAACAAAGACAACCTTGTAGCAGAAAAAAAGCAAAAACTCCTCATAATCAACACACCCTCCTTGGAATTCACTGTTTCTCACACCCAGTTTTGACAAAAACACCTTTGAATTGCAAGGGCAGCTCCACTCACCAAAGTCTGTTTCATGGACAAAAAAGCAGCAAGACTGGTTTTTGCTTTCGTACCACACAGAGGAGACTTTTGAAATGAAAAAAACACTTATACAGTGATCATTGTTCATAAAATTAGGCCTACTGTTTCATTTTTCAAGCACTGTGTTTCTCCCTTAAAACACTATCTCTACCCTTTAACACTGCTTTGAGGTAAGTTTATAAAGTCCTTTGAAATCTATAAAAAACCCACCATTTTCACTATGTCAGTACTGGGCAATCATAAACCACAAAAACTCTTGAGTTTTAAACCAAAAGATCGAACCTCCCAAGCACTGTTTTCTCCACTATATAGCTGACAGAGTTTAACTTTGTTTTACCATAGTAAGGTTCTCTTCACAATTTTGACAAAGCCTTCCCTATTGTGTGTATTCTGACTTGCAGGTTTTTTTTTATGCACTGTTCTGAGGGCAGCGTTTAGGCCTTTGACATAAAAAATGACCACTTCACTTTCAACTAACTATAACAATAATTTTCAAACCTTTTTCCCCCAACATACCTTGAAGATCGATAGAAGTCATTGTTTGAGGGGTTTGAGCAGCTTTGAAAGGTTTTGGAGGCGTTTTGATGGCTTGAAACATGAACGACACGTTTGAAATGAGAGAGCGCCGTGCACAAGAAAACTGTCAGGTCATTTTTGGGCCGTCGTGACCAGCACCTACAGGCACGCCGCGTAGCAGTGAAACTCTGTGTTAAAACTCTACCTGAACGTGCCGTACAAACCTACATGTGCACCGCGCAGTCTTCAAACCCAAAAAATCGATCAATTTGCTCAAAAATTCCTTCTCTGGTCTCGTGGACAGCAAGAGGAGTGTTGCCTTGTGTTTTTGAAATGCAAAAAGATATGGCCATGATCCTTTTACCTCCATTTAAGTCAATCACCCTTGAATTACCTTTATTGGGGTTTTTGTAAGTCTCCTTTTGAAAGAAAGGCATTGGTTTGAAACAAAAAATGAACATCTTATCATTTGTGTTTTTTCAAAATAAAACACACCCAAACTTGACCAGGCCATTTTGAAAAAATGTGGGTGACTGTTTTGGGAGGTTTTATGCTCGTGATATTTTTTCACCGAGGGAAAACCACTTTGAAGGCCAATCATCACTCGGTGTTTTTCTTATTGAAAAAGGAAAAACAATGACTTGTGAAACATCTTTTTCCATTTTGCAAGGAGGTAACTTATCTCTTTAAAACTTGATGACAGTTTCTGTTCCTTATACTTATATCTGCTTGTTAGAGGTAACCTGGCTCAAATCCACCTAGTGACTGTAGATGCATTATCCAAATGATGCTTGCTTTTGATTGTGGGTGAGGCCTAGTTGTACTCACCTGAGCTTTACTGTCCTCTGTCTATCAAGAAGGGCACTTCTTCTAAAAAAATTTCCTCTACTCAAAATGTAACAGTAAAGAACCTTTGACCTTCTTTCATAAGGAAACTGCCTTCATTTGTAACAGTGGCATGCAGGTATTGCTTTTGAATGTTTGTTCCAGAACCCTTTGAAAAAAAATTATCACCCTTTGGCTTGTGTCTAACCCAATTGATTTCAACTATTCTTCAACTCTGTTTTGTTTAAAGGAACAGAGATTAAATGTCAAGCCTTTTTATCAAGGAGATGAGTTTTTGTAACCCTTTAAGGAAATCACACCTCTCAGAAAAGTTTGTAAACTTCTTGGCTCCAGACTATCTTTGAAAGCAAACTATGATAGGAGATATGCTAGCCTCCTTGATAGTTATAGTACTCATGATTTCCCTTTTCTTTTGACATGATGGCTCTTTTTAGAAGCTTTCAATTGTCTCCTACTGCTCTTACCATTTGTCTCTCAATCAGTGAAAACTCCAAAGTCAACTACTGCACTGGCCCTCTGCTTATAGATGAAGGAGGCCTATTTTGACAAATGTCTGGTTTACTTTCAAACTCTGCCTCAACCAAATGAAGAATGTTTGATGAATCATACTGATAGTGGCTTCTCTTATACATGATGGCAGAAGTTAGTTTGAGCCCAAGACTATTTGACTCTTTTGGCCATCTGTTTAACAATCTTTCTTCAATGATGATGAACCTATTAGCTTCACATTGTAACTCAAACAATAGTGAACTCATGAAAATCATTTTTAAATCCCATTTCTTTGCCTCTGCCTTTAATCATCATTTTACTTCAGAAACCCTTAGTTGTTGTCTCACTGTAACCAAAGTTTGTCTTTACAATTAGTGAAAAACTTCAAAACAGACTTTACCTTTGGCCCTCTGCTTATAGATGAAGGAGGCTCTTTTAGTCTTCAACCCTCTACTTATGAAATGAAGGAGGTTCTTCAGTCTTCAAACCCTCTGCTTATAGATGAAGGAGTTTTTTTCAGTCATGTCATATCATCAGCCTTTTGACAGTGTTATTTTTCCTTTCATTGTCCTTTCAGGCTTTGACTGTGATCGCAAGAGCTTAATGAAAAACTCTCTGCTCTGTAGCTACATCCCAGGCTCAAGATCACATTGAGAAGTAGCTGTCTTCTCACGTGGAGCCAAATATTGTCTTCTAGGATACTGGTATGCCTCTGTCCTTGAAAGATCCATTAAAACACTGAAGAAACACCTAAAATCAGTTTAACCTATGGTACATGTATTGCTGAGACTTGAGGGTGTATTAGTGGCATGACCTAGGGCTATAACCAACTTTATTTGCAGAATGGGAAGGCCTGTTATGACTGGTCTATAGTAGGTAGAGGTTCTTTGGCTTTAGAGTGGTTTTCCAAGGGAGAAATGCCTAAAGCAGCACTACCTAACTTAGGGGAGACATTTTGGACAGATTTGGATTATTTCTTTGGGGCTGATGGGAAAACTAGTATCGCTGAGGCTAGATAGGACTTGATAATGAGGTTTCATCTCATCATGGGTGGAATGAAAGGTAAGAGGGAAAAAAAAATTATGGGTGTTTTCCAGCTGGAAAATTTGACAATTTTTTAGATCAGCTGCTAGAAAACTTGGCTGTTACAACTAGTCATCATCAACAAGTGAAAAATACTGATGACTAATAGTGGCTCAATTTCGGGAGGGCAGCTCCTTTTCGGGAGGTGTCCAGAATCTCATATCTTTGGATCATGAAGACCAATGCCTTATCCATTGGCACGATTTTCACTCCTCCTTGATGCTACTTCTAAAAAATGATAGCATGATTAACATCAATGATATTTTTACCTACCCCACTATCTTTCCTAACATTTTTTCCTCCTTTGGGTGCGTTTGGACTAGCAACCCTTTTGACAATATATATTTTTTCTTTTTGAAAAATGAACCTATCTAACTCTGCACTTATATTTGTCGAGAGTTGAGATTAAACTGATGAACTCCTTTATTACTCCACCTATGCTAGGTCAACTATCAAGGTTAAGCTTTTTGACAGGATTTTATTCTCTAATCTAAAACACAAAATTGAAAAATGATCAAATCAGGGTTAGAAAGTTTGATTTTTCATGTACTTGCGGCATGAAAGACAAGCTACACACAAATATTATTTTGCATAAAATGGAAAATAGGAAAAATGGGGCTAAGATGCACAATTTTTTTTTCATCCTCGTTTCCCTCTTTGGTTCTGTTTTGAGCATGTGGAACCAGTATCTTTTCCTAATATACTCTCTTTGATAAGTCAAGCTTACACAATGTTGACCATATTTTTCACTCACTAACTTATCAGCGAATAAATTTAAAACACGTTCAGCTATGATTAGGCTAGATAATTGAACAAGACATTTGAGTACTAGTAGCGACATTTAGACTTGCACGCTTTCTGAATGACTATTTTTGGAACATGGGGCCTTTTTCTATTTTTCAACTGCCCTCTTTTCTATTTTTCTATTGTTTTTTGAATTTTTTGTTTTATCTACTTTTCAAACAATGGTATATACAATGATTGAAAATGTCTTAAAATTGGAGCTCTTGACAAAAATAATGCTTTAATGTCCTGCCATTCACAAGATCCCCAAAATTTTCTGTCCCATCAGGTTCCTGCAAGAAAAAGGCATTGTTTCCGCTAACTGAGCTGATGATGAAAGGCCCCTTCCATAAGTTTTCAAACTTACCATGTTTACCTTTGTCTTCTTTTCTAGAATCCCATTTTAGCACTTTGTCTCCAATCTGAAAATCATTTTCCTTGGTCCTTCTATCAAAAATCTGTTTTATTTTTTCTTGTGCTAACTGAGCCTTTTGGCAAACCTCTTCTCTGGTTTGATGTAAATGGATAGTCTGATTTACCCTTCTTTGCATGTAATTTTCTTCTATTTGAACTTCTTGCAATAGTTTCATTACTGGAACCCCTAGAGATGTTGGGAAAATGGCATCTATGCCATAAACTAGTTGGTAAGGAGACATACCTATGGATTTTTTGGTGGTTAGTCTATTAGCCCATAGTGCGTGTACTAATTTTCCATGCCATGCTTTTTTATTTTGTTCAAGAAGTTTTTTGATGATGTTGAATAGGCTTTTGTTAGAGGACTCAGATAAACCGTTACCTTGAGGGTAATAAGTTGTGGAATGTCCTAATGAAATGTGATATTTGTAACAAAAGTCAACCATCCTTTTGGAGGAGAAGGCAGTGGCATTATCTGTAATGATCTTTCTAGGACAGCCAAATCTAGATAGGATATTGGTTTCTAGGAACTTGATGATGACTGAATCGGTGGCATTCCTAGAAGGTATGGCTTCTATCCATTTGGTAAATTAATCAGTGGTTGTGAGGATCCATTTATGTTGAGCGGATGAGGAAGGGTGAATTTCCCCAATAAAATCTAGGCCCCATTGCTGGAAGGGTCCTTCGACTATGATGGGGTGCAAGGGCAAAGGTAAAAGCTTTTTCTTGCCATAAAAAATTTGACACTTATGGCATGTCATAACTAGCTTGTGAGTGTCAGGAAATAAGGTAGGCCAATAATAACTGGCTCTAAGGATTTTGTTCGCTGTGGTTTTCCAGTAGAGATGGCCCCCACATTCCCCTTCATGCATTTCGTGCATAATTTTCTCTGCATCAGACTCAAGCAAACATTTAACCAGCATACCAGTGGGACTTTTCCAATACAGAAGACCATTTATAATGCAAAACTTTAAAGACTTTTGTTTAAGAAATCTTTCTTTTGTTTTTGATAAAGTTGGAAGAGCATTTAGATAAAATAATACATAAAGAATATCTGCATACCAAGGTGAATCTAGAAACATTTGTTCAACATGAGGGGATGTGCATTCTTCCTGTTCTTCTAAGGCATCAACAAAATTTATATCTAAAGCTTGGAGGTTGGTTTCAGCCATTATTCTTGCAAGTCCTTGTCCTTTAACTAGTTTGGTAGGTTGGATTTCTAAGTCATATTCTAAGATGATAGCGATCCATTTTCTCCTTTTACCATCGGGATCTTGTTTTATTATGTCCTTGACGACAGTATTAGGGACAAAAGCGATGACATGAGAATGTAAGATGTAAACTCGGAAATCTTTCAATGCTTTTACCAATGCGAATGCCTGTTTTTCCATGATGTTATATTTCAAGGGAGCATCTCTTAGGGATTTTCTGAAAAAGGCAACGGGTTGCTCATGCCCGGCTGCGTTTTTTTGCAACAATACAACAACTATTGTGTGTTCAGAGGAAAATGAAAAAAATGTAAAAATCTTCGGTGAAATCAGGACTTATCAATACTGGTGTTTTAGTTAGGGCCTTTTTAACTAGTTCAAAAGATTTTTTGGCTTCTGTAGTCCATTTAACCCCAACCTCTTTCTTCAACATATTTGTGATATCTCTCAGGAGTTCGACAAGGTTTGGGATGAATATTCTCAAGAAATTTATCTTTCTGATAAAGGACTGTAGCTCCTTTATGTTTTTTGGGTGACCTAGGAGTTTTCCTTCTTCTAGACCGAAAAGTGTTTTCTTGGGGTTTAGGGACAAACCATATTTTATACATTTGTTAAAAACCTTTCTTAAGTGTACCAGGTGTTCTTCATCTGATGTAGAATATACCGTAATATCGTCAAGATATATGACTATGAAAAAACCTATGTCTTCTGAGAAGGCTATGTCCATGGCTCTTTGGAATGTAGCACCGGCATTCATCAATCCAAAAGGCATTTTAATGTACATAAAAGTGCCCCAAGGTGTGGTGAAAGCTATTTTGTGTTGATCAGTGGGGTAAACCAGCACTTGGTTATAACCAGAAAAACCATAAAGTAATGAGATCCTTTTAGCACCTACTACCTTTTGAAGTATGTGGTCCATTTTGGGCAAGGGATAGTTGTCTTTTAAACAGGCGCCATTTAGGTTTCGGAAATCGATACAGAGTCTGATTTCTCCGGTATTTTTCCTAACTGATACTAGATTTGAGACCCACTCAGAGTACCAGAGAGACACTATTATCTCAGCATCATACATTTTTTTTATTTCTTTTTCAACCAAAGGTAGTAACATTGGGTTTATCCTTCTTAACTTTTGTTTGAAAGGCTTCTGGTTTTCTTTGAGGGGAATCTTATGTTGGATGATGCTTGTGTCGTATGATTTCAAATATTGGTATCCCCATGCGAACACATCTTTAAATTCCTTAAACAACTTGATGTATTTATGTTTTATGTGAGGCGGAAAAGTTTTGGATAGTTTGATCTTTCTAGGTTCCTCCGAGCTTCCTATGTTATATTCTTCTATGTCGACCTCAGTAGATTCCATTTTTGGCTTTTTGGCTACATCGTTAAAATAAAACAATTCCTCTAGAGGCGCAAGCCCTTTGGGTATGGTGTCATTTTCACAATGTAAGATTTTGGGTTCTCTTTGGTCAATGTCCTCTCCTATCTCAGTTCCATATGAATGATCTATCAGGTTTAGATTCTTCCAAGAAGGTGGATTTGGCTCTTGGTCTTTATTTTGGCTATATTTCTTTTCTTCATTTTCTAAGTCTGTTTTGGTTACTTCAAATTCATTCCTAGATTGTAAGAAATCATCAATTTGATCATCATCCTTGAATATTTTCCAATGGCCAATATTATCTGGTACTGTAGGGTGATTTTTGACCTGAATACTATATTGCTCACTCAAACATGGTATTTGGCCATTGCTTGCAGCAAAGGCGAGTTCATTTGCCAGACTATTTTGAATCCTAGGAATATAAGTGAGTTCATACTTCTCGAAGGTTTTGAGGATGTCTAAAGCTGCATTTCTGTATTTTCTTAGTCTTGGGTTTTTCGCTATATATTCACCTTTGATTTTCCTAATTACAAGTTCTGAATCTCCCTGGGCTGATAATTTCTTGGTGCCTAAGTCCTTAAGTATGCGCAAACCAATGAGAAGGGCCTCATATTCTGCAATGTTATTAGTACATTGGAATTCTAATCTGAAAGAATGACCTTCATTAGTATTTTGTATCCAGATGCCAACCCCCGAACCGGTTTTTCCACAAGAACCGTCAAAGCTTATACTCCAAAGAGCTTCCTTTTCATACATGATACTAAGCTATTTTTCAGGTTTCTTGGAGCTTTGGTCATTAGTCTCTACATCCAGTAATGGGGAATGCATTTTTGATGGTTTGAAAACCTCTTCATTTTCGATTATCTGCTTGTTTATATCACTTTCATTGTATAAGATAAAAGAATCTAAATTGGAATGAATGGAATAAATGGGAGTATTGTTTGGCTTATCCCAGTTGCTAACCATGTATTTCATGTGAGTCTCTCGATATAATCTCCTAGTTTGGTTGAAAACTGGGATGGTAGCGAATGCCATATCCATTTGAAGGTTACCTTGTATTTTGGCAGCCCACACCCTTGATAGTAGCATTCCATACTTAGGAGGGATATCAGCCACTACTACGTCCATGACTAGGTTTTTCACTGGTAGTTGTGTTAAAGAAAAACCTAGGTTATTTATTAGACCTAAAAATTTGAACTGACTTGAATCAAAGGAGTACAGGTTTTTGTAAGGTTGAGTTACCTCTAGTCCAAGGTTTTCCATGATTTCTTTAGGCATGAGGTTATGGGAGGCACCAGAATCTAACATGGCATTATGCAATATTTTATCCCGTATGTTCAAACTCACATAGAAAGGAGAAATAGTTCCTTCTTGGTATTCACCTTCTATTTTGGGGCCAAATAGGAGCTCGGGTTTGTCATCAGTTAGATTTAAAGTATCTCCCTTGTTTCCTATATCAAAAACTTTGAATATTTGAGATCTATACCTATCTACAGTTATTAGCTCAGTAAGGGGTATGGTAATTTTTATTTTGGAAATTTCCCCCTCGAAACTAAAAGGAGTTTGTAGTTTGGACAGATTTGTTTTAACTTTTTCAGATATGACTTTTTCTATGCTCTTAATTTGCTGACTCTGGTTCATAACTTTATTTGACACAGTCACCTCGGGAGTCTTTGTGGAGGTACTAGGAGTATCTGAGCCAAGACTTGTTTGAATAGCTTTATCTTTGTTTTGGTCAATTTTCTTGGCCACAATTTTGTTGCTATCTATGGCTTTTTTAAGGATGGTATCAAAGGTTTTAGCAGTGTCAGGGCTACCTTTCTTGGAGTGGTCTTGGTTTTTCCTGCTTCTAGGGTTATACTGCCAGTGAGCTTCTATAATGGCATTATGAAAATCTATGGCAGGATCTTCAGGATCTTCATAGTTGGCTTCGTCCTGACTCGGAGAGAAAAACTCTTGCTCTCCCACTGTGATGTAAACCTCATTCTCGTTATCAGAACCTATGAGGTTCCAATGATTTTCATCAATGGGTTCAGTATCCCTATCCTCTTCATCAATATAATTCTCACTGAAGGATGGTCTGACTTGTTGGTCTTTTCCTCTTGTTTTATTTTGAGATTGGTCTCTCCTAAAGTTTTGGTTGCGGTTTTGAGGGTTTGGCTGGTTGTCCTTAAGAGGTGTTTTCTCACTCATTTTTTCCCACATCTTTGTCATGGATTTGACTAGGCCATCTATTCTAGGATCTGAGGAAAAAATCGAGGGGGAAAATTCGTCATGGTGAGTGACTCCCTTTTCTACTCTTATCCTAACTTTTTTTTCAGCTAAGTTGGCTTCTGCATTTATAGCCACTTTTTGCATTTCTTCTAAGGCAGGGGGGTCCTTGTCTCTTAGCTCATAAGTCATGTCTGGGTCAAAACCCTCGAGGAAATTTTCCAAGGCTGAACCAAGTGGGGGTTTGAAGTGAGGTGGGAGGGCGTTATACACACTGTTGAACCTTGTGCAGTATCCCTGGACACTTTCCCCATTTTCCCATTTTAGATTGTTATATTCTGACAAGATTTGAATGGGGTTATTTCAGATTTCCCACTTGTTTATGAAGACTTGGTAGAGTTCTGGGAGGTTGTGGATGCTGTTTGGAGTTAAGCTCTTAAACCATTTTTTGAGTTCTCCGCCCAGGCTTTGGGCGAACATTCTCATTCTGATGGTCTCGTCTTCTATTTCCATGTATTCAAAGGCATCGCTAATCCTATCTACATGTTGTTGAGCTATGGTAGTCTCATCTCCACTAAAGTGTGGGATTTTGGCTTGATAGTCATTTTGTAAGGGAGCCAAAGGTTGTGGAAACACCAAGGGTGCGTACCAGGCTGCCATGACGGGAGCTAATGGGTGATGTACAAAATGAGGGCTTGTGGGATGAGTTGAGGTGCTTTGAACAATAGTGGTTTGGATAGGTGTGGCGGATGTACTTGGGCTAGTGATCTGATTTTGAGCAAATATGGGATGGTAGGAGCCAAAGTGATGGAGAAGCTGAAAGTCGGGAGGGGTGGTAGGTGAGGCTTCTCTTCTAGGAATCTGTGGCAGATCTAGGGGCTCAAGATCGTCAAAGTCTATCTTACTTTGTGACTTGCTTCTAAAAAGGGTTTTTTTTTTATTTTAATTCAAAGGGGGAATCATGCAAGGCAGTGAGATGATCAGGTACTGATCTTGCTTTACGGATGGACCTATCGGTAGCTAGATTTTCAGTTTTGGAAGCTTGCCACATAATCTTCTCTGGGTCATCTACTATGATAGAGGGATTTGGGTCGGGATGAGCTCTAGTGTTGATTTTTCGTGAAGCCAGATTTTGGGTCTGGAGTTTAGAGAGGATGATATTTGTGAATGTTTTGCATGGATGGCCTCTTTAAGGTTTTACTAATGTGAGGGATGGTCAAAACTAAAAGGATGGAATAGTGGAGTCGCCAGGTGGATTTTTATGAGAACTATGGTCCACCACCAACACTATCAAAGATGCTTTTGGGAAAAAAATTTATAGCAAACTTTGAGATGGAAACTTGCAAAGAGGAGTGATTCACTTGGTTTCAACAGTTTGCTAGGCTATATGGACAAGCTAATGGTTCTTTTGGAAAGAAGGCTTCTGCTTATCTCCTATGTTTAGGTGAGGTTTTCTGAATCGCTAAGTTATAATTAGTTTGTCATTAATTACATAGCTTCTACCCTTAGCTTAAGTTTTTGGAAGGATGAGGTATGGTTTATGAAAATTTTTGGTATTTTATGGAGTTTTAGGCCTACTGGAGGCTAGTGGAGTTGCCAGGTGGAACTTGGTTGTTTTTATAAAGATGTAGCTATGGTCCACCACCAGTAACTAGGGAAAAGACAATCTGGAAATTTTTTGGGGTTTTTCTGAGTTTTTTATGTGTAGCCTATGGTTTATTAAAGTATTCTAAAGTTGTTTCATCACTTCGCTAGGGTGGCAATAAAAAAAAGAGTTTACTCTAAATGGTTATATGGACTTCTTTCCTGTTTAAGTTTTGAAGACTAATGAATCTACAAGATTTTTCTAGACTGTTATGTACTCAGTTAGTCCCACCGTGATCGCCATTATGTTAGTGAGCGGCGGGATAAGTGAGCCAGATAGTATTATCAAAAGTCTCTAAAGATTAGGGAAAGTAAGTTTTTTTATTACTCAGAGTCCCACCATGATCGCCATTATGTTAGTGTGGCTATGAGGTGGCTCAATCAGATAGTAGCCTAGAGTCTTAGTATAATAGTAAAGCCTATTGGAGGCTAGTGGAGTCGCCAAGTGGATTTTTAGTTGTTTTGAGGTATATGTGTATGGTCCACCACCAATACTGAAAAAAACCAATCTAAGGGAGTTTTTTTAGGGTTTTTCTGAGTTTTTTATGTAGTCCTAAGGTTTGTAAGAGTGTCCTATAGCTGAGTCATCATTTTTCTAGGATGGTGAGACAACTAGATTCTACTCTTCTAAGTTTGAATAAGATTTTGAGAGTTCCTAAGGGATACCTAGGATGTTTTGACTCAAACTCCCACCGTGATCGCCATTATGTTAATGAGCGGTGGGATAAGTCAGCAAGATAGTATTCTCAAAAGTCTCTAAAGATTAGGGAAACTAAGTTTGTTTATTACTCAGAGTCCCACTGTGATCGCCATTATGTTAGGGTCCCGTGATTTGAATGATTGGCAAGCCAAATGACAGTGTAACATCAAACCAGTCTTTGGATCCCAAGGACCTAGCCTTCCTGGACTCAGAGAGGGCTCTCTCTATTTTTTTAAGGGATATCTGTGTGTTTGCTTATTGTGTTCTGATTTTAGGCTAGTTATGAAGTAGGTTTTTTGGTTTCGGTTTTAGGTTGTGAGGGATGAAACTGATCAAAGATATAAGATAGGTAAAAGTATGTCAGATCAACTGGGATATGGGGTCGAAAAGGTCAAGAAAAATATCAGATGGTGATACAAGGCTGTTGAAGGGCCGATTTGATTCGAGGTAGAAAGGATCTTTGGGCAAAATGAATAAAATGGACATCAAGTTTGGGAACAACAAAGGATTTCAAGCATAACTAGTTTAATAGCTGACATAAACATGGTAGGGAAAACCATTAATCATGAGAAATGTAACTATAAGATAATTAATACATAGAAATAAACATTCAAGCCATGCATAGAGATATATAACTCTCTAAATTTGGGTAATGGCTATCAAACTTTGGGGAAATACACTTAAGACAGAAAAAAAACTCAAAACACTATGTCGGAATGCCTAAGCACAATACTTCAAGTTATTGGGCACTTTGAAAACAAGATTGCATAGTCTTAGACAAAGGGCAAGATCAGAACAAGACCTCCTTGGTTCAACAAATGACAATCTAATCAGTCAAAGAGAAATTTCATGGATGGAGCTATGGCTAGCCATGAGTAAGCAGGGCATATCGTAAATCATACTTAGCATGCATAAAACCATGAATGAAATAAGCAACAATATCCTTAAGTTATTAAAGAGTAGTCAAGAATTCTTTAATGTGACTAAGGATGAAGAAAACATGGAAGCTATGAAGAAACAGTAAATTTGAGGTGCCTCCAAGGGCATGTCTCAAATTTGTTCTCTACTATTCTATAGCAAGCAAGAAACATGGATTCATGAATGAAAACTAGGAAACAAAACAAACAGAGAGACACTATACCATTCTACCAAGTCATGGAATCCAACAACAATCCTCTTTCATCATCTAAAAACATCCAAGAGACTATCCAAAAGCATGAGACAAGTATTTATTCCAAAGCTTATATGACCATATATTGCTTCTATCAGAAATTTTAGCCTTGTTTACAATGAAAGCCTTTGGATTAAATAGGCTGAAGTGAGGAAAACCTCTTAGTTCAATTTTCACTCTCAATGGCCTATCCAAAATATCTAATCTTGTCCTTGAGGCTTTGCAAAGCCCAAGGCACAAAATATCTCATAAAATATCTAAAAAATGCTAAAAGAGGGAAATAAATTGACTTTTCATAACTTCTCATGTGAAAAAATAGCTAAACGCACACGAAGAAAAAGAAGTTTTTAAAGGTTCAACTTTTACAAAAACACTCAAAAAATACATCAGCAAAAGGTCCCTTGAATTTCCAGCAACGTTTGGTAGCCTTCCCGATGTCAAAACGAGGCTCATGATAGCTCGTTGGAAATCTCTGAGTGTCTACTTTCTGGAAAAACTTTAATTTTCCCAATTTGATGCCTAGAAGTCCTCCAAAAATAGGTCTGTATGTAAAAAACCAGAAAATAAGCTTTGCTGATAGACCAGGCAGAGTGTAGAAAAAGCGAGAATTTTTCGCCATTTCGGGGGAGCAAATGATCTTCAAATATCCTGAAAATCGCTAAGTGTGTGCTCATGAATTTATGGCATCCAATGATACCATTCTCCTCCTTTATTGATCCTCCAAACTGAAATGGTGAAGCCCATGATTTTTGGCCAAAAAACCAAAAATGCCAATAAACCAAAATATGTCAAAATTTGTCCAAAATTGGTGAGTATGATCCTCAAGGGTTCTCAGCAACATGTTGTGAAGTAGAAGCCAAAATCTAAAGTCCTGATGTGTCATTCCTCACTTTTTGTGCCGGGCGCTTCCCTTTAGCCTCCTTGAGCTTTTCTTGAGTAGCCTTCAACTTGCGTCGGACAAACTGATTTAACTTTTTATAATGCCCCGTCATTCTCCTTTGAAGGTCTAAATCCCTGTTTTCCTTCTCCAATTTCTTCTCCAAGTGGTCATTGACTCTCTCAAGCCATGCCTCCCTATTGTTCTCTATCTCTTGTTCGAACAATGCAATGAGAGGAGTATATTGGAGAAGGGCATTTTCATTTTCTTTTTGCTTCTCAAGGGCCTTTTTAAGCCCCGTGGTTCTTGGCCTCTTTTGCCTAGGCTGATCTTCGCCTTCACTTTCATCGAACTCACCCATGAGTTCTTCCAACCTTGCTTGGGCTTTGGAGGCCTCCTTCTTGTATTTGATCGCCTGTGTCTCATAAACAGCCATATGGACACTCATTTGCTTATTTTTGATTTGCAAAAATTGATTGAAATTCCTAGCTCTATGAAGATCATCCTTCAAAGCATCAATTTTTCCTTCTCTATGGATTAATAGGTTTTCTAGAATCCGGGCCTCATTATCACTATCATCGCTTTGGATTGGGATGATGTCAAATGCACTCTCTTGTTCATGACTTCCTTCTTCCTTACCCTTCCCTTTGCTTTGGGTGGCTATTCTAGTGCTTTTTCTCCTAGGAAAATCAATCATGGGCTTCTTTGAAAATTTCCCTTTACTTCGGAGGGCCCTTGTCACATTTAGAGTGACAATTCTAGGCTCTCTTTTCTTTGCTGTATGGGGCTTGGCCTTTTTAGGAGAAGAAGGCATGGCCCCTTTACTTTTGCCACCTTGCTTCTCTTCTTTTTGAGTTTGTTGTTCTTCTTGAAAAGGCTGTTGTTCCTGAGGAGGCTGCTGTATATCATATTTTGGCTACCCTTAATCATCACTGTCATGCCCTTGTTCATCATGTTCATGCTTCTGTTCATCATCATTGTGATGTTGCTGTGTGTCATCATAAGGTTGATGTTGCTCACCACTTTCATGCCCTTGTTCATCATCTTCATGCTGCTACTCTATCTCATAAGGCTGTTGTGTGTCCTCTTTTAACTTTCCTTGCTCATCACTATCATGCTGCCCTTGCTACTCTGTCTCGCCCTCACTATCATGTTGTTGTTTTTCATCATAAGGCTGCTCACCCTCATCATGAGTTTGTTGTTCTTCATGCTACTTCCCTTCACTCTTTGTTTGTTGTTCTTCATGATACTGCCCTCCATCATCAGGTTGTTGTTCTTCATGCTACTGCCCTCCATCATCAGTTTGTTGTTCTTCATGCTGCTGCCCTTCATCCTCTTCCCCATCATCATGATCATGCTCTTCTCCCTCTTCAGGGTCTTTAGCTTGCTCTGTAGTAAATTTGAAATTTTTAGGAATAGGTCTGCTAGAAGAAGGTGAGGGATGATGAGTAGGAGATGTAGGGGATGTATGGACTGGAGGGACAGTGGAGAAATCCAGATGAGTGATGAAAACATCCCAAGAGACCTCTCTCTTTTCAAGCTGATGAAGAATGATGATTTTGATGAGAGAGTGATGGAAAAGACAGGCTATTTGCTGTGAAGGAGGCTTCTTCTGGATAGTGGAGGCCATTTTCTCAATGCTCTTGTGTAAGAAGAAAGGAATATTTAACAATATAGCCCTAGTGAAATGCATGAGCAGTCGAATGTGATATGCATAAATTCGGAAGAATCTTCCCGCACAAGTGAAGTACTTCATGATAATCTTCATGAGAGGGGCGTAGCTGGCTAAAATATATGAGAAAGGCAAAATAGAAGGACATGACTCTCTGTTCTCAAGCTTTAGAAAGGGCTTGTAATAATCAGAGTCCAAATGGCTTTGTTTAAACCATTTCTCACCAATATAGGGAATTTTAGTGGCCTTGGAGATGGATCTTGGGGAGAATTTGAGGTCAAGGCCTGCCAACTGGAAATGCTTGTCTCGAAACATCAAAGTGCAAAGATGTGTCAAAGGAGAGAAACTCTTCACCTCTTGCACTCTTTGACAAAAATATAAACACCCGACCTCATGGAAATTGAACAAGACTAATGGGTGTGCATTTACTTATTCAGTGGAAATAGGCTCATATATCTTATGCAATCCACTCCTACTATCCTGCCTAGGAGGCATCTTGTTCTAGATGCTTTCTGCAAAACCAAAGTGCCTCAAAGTTTTTTTGAAATGTCTTCTCAAACACAACTCTGTCTTCTTTGTAAATCACTATTTTGATCAAGGAAAATTTGTTTCAAATGCTGTGTGAGATGCTTCTATGATATCAGGTCTCTGCTCCTTCCAGAACACTGTATTTTCTCCCTTTGTATTCCAATCAATCAATATTTATAATAACATGCACACAGTCATCTAAAATGCATACACAGTCAAGTGATTTCTGTGTTTGTGTAAGGTCACATGGCTCTAAGTGTTTTGGTGACAACAAGACAACCTTGTAGCAGACAAAAAGCAAAAAATCCTCATAATCAACACACCCTCCTTGGACTTCACTGTTTCTCACACCCAGTTTTGACAAAAACACCTTTGAATTGCAAGGGCAGCTCCACTCGCCAAAGTCTGTTTCATGGACAAAAAGGCAGCAAGACTGGTTTTTGCTTTCTTACCACACAGAGGAGAATTTTGAAATGAAAAAAACACTTATACAATGATCACTGTTCGTGAAATTAGGCCTACTGTTTCATTTTTCAAGCATTGTGTTTCTCCCTTAAAACACTGTCTCTACCCTTTAACACTGTTTTGAGGGTAGTTTATAAAGTCCTTTGACATCAATAAAAAACCCACCATTTTCACTATGTCAGTACTGGGCAATCATAAACCACAGCAACTCTTGAGTTTTGAACCAAAAGATCGAACCTCCCAAGCATTGTTTTCTCCACTATATAGCTGAAGAGTTTAACTTTGTTTTACCATAGTAAGGTTATCTTCACAATTTTGACAAAGCCTTCACTATTGTGTATATTCTAATTTGCAGGTTTATGTTGATGCACTGTTCTGAGAGCAACGTTTAGGCCTTTGACATAAAAAATGACCACTTCACTTTCAACTAACTATAACAATAATTTTCAAACCTTTTTCCCCCAACATACCTTGAAGATCGATAGCAGCCGTTGTTTGAGGGGTTTGAGCAGCTTTGAAAGCTTTTGGAGGCGTTTTGATGGCTTGAAACATGCGCGACATGTTTGAAATGAGAGAGCGCCGCACACAGGAAAACTGTCGGGTCACCGTCGGGCCATCGTGACCGGCGCCTACAGGCGTGCCATGCGCTGCTATAGGCATGCTGCGTAGCAGTGCAACTCTGTGTTAAAACTTTGCCTGAACGCGCTGCGCAACCCTACAAGCACGCCGCATAGTCTTCAAACTCGAAAAATCGATGAATTTGCTTAAAAATTCCTTCTCTGGTCTCGTGGATAGAAAGAGGAGTGTTGCCTTGTGTTTTTGAAATGCAAAAAGATATGGCCACGCTCCTTTTAAGTCGATCACCCTTGAGTTACCTTTATGGGGGTTTTTGTAAGTCTCCTTTTGAAAGAAAGGCGTTGGTTTGAAACAACAAATGAACATGTTATCATTTGTGTTTTTTCAAAACAAAACACACCCAAACTTGACCAAGCCATTTTGAAAAAATGTGGGTGACTGTTTTGGGAGGTTTTTATGCTTGTCATCTTTTTTCACCGAGGGAAAACCACTTTGAAGGCCAATCATCACTCGGTGTTTTTCTTATTGAAAAAGGAAAAACAATGACTTGTGAAACATCTTTTTCCATTTTGCAAGGAGGTAATTTATCTCTTTAAAATTTGATGACAGTTTCTATTCCTTATACTTATATCTGCTTGTTAGAGGTAACCTGGCTCAAATCCACCTAGTGACTGTAGATGCATTCTCCAAATGATCCTTCCTTTTGACTGTGGGTGAGGCCCAGTTGTACTCACCTGAGCTTTACTGTCCTCTGTCTATCAAGAAGGGCACTTATTCTAAAAAAAATTTCCTCTACTCAAAATGTAACGGCAAAGAACCTTTGACCTTTTTTCATAAGGAAACTGCCTTCATTTGTAACAGTGGCATGCAGGTATTTCTTTTGAATGTTTTTTCCAAAACCCTTTGAAAAACAATTATCACCCTTTGGCTTGTGTCTAACCCAGTTGATTTCAACTATTATTCAACTCTGTTTTGTTTAAAGGAACAGAGACTAAATGACAAGCCTTTTTATCAAGGAGATGAGTTTTTGTAACCCTTTAAGGAAATCACACCTCTCAGCAAATTTTGTATACTTCTTGGCTCCAGACTATCTTTGAAAGAAAACTCTGATAGGAGATATGCCAGCCTCCTTGATAGTTATAGTACTCATTGTGTAGTCAGTTTAGTGTCCTAAATTGCTAACATAAATTATCAACCAGGGCTAGTAAACTGATGAAGTGTGGTGCACTATATGTGCTTAAGTGACCTCTTCCTTACTTCGTTGTATGTGTTTTTTTTTATTGTTTTTGGGGTTTTGTATTTTTAGTACGCTACTCTATGTTCAAAAGATGAAATCAAATCTATGTCAAAAACAAAAGAAAATGAAACCTTAGACTCAAAATAGAGTGTAATTGTAAATTCTATCCCTAATTAGGAAAATGATGAAAAGCAAAACATTCTAATCCATGGATATTCTAGCTTGCAAATGAACATGAAATGTGACTCAACATAATACAACCAAGTCTCTTTCATCTAATATTGATATTTTGGAAGAGCGTTTTAAGAAAAAGAATGATTGTAAGATAATGAAGATCTTTTAATCTAATTGCAAAACAGAAAATGCTAATTAACTCAACATGATACAACCAAATCTCTTTCATCTAATATTGATATGTTGGAAGAGCGTTTTAAGAAAAAGAATGATTGTAATATAATGAGGATCTTTTAATCTAATTGCAAAACAGAAAATGCTAATTGACTCAACATAATACAACCGAATCTCTTTCATCTAATATTGATATGTTGGAAGAGCGTTTTAAGAAAAAGAATGATTGTAAGATAATGAGGATCTTTTAATCTAATTGCAAAACAGAAAATGATAATTAACTCAACATAATACAACCAAATCTCTTTCATATAATATTGATAAGTTGGAAGAGCTTTTAAGAAAAAGAATGGTTGTAAGATAATGAGGATCTTTTAGTTAAACAAATAATGCAAGACATGAATTAAAAGCTACTTATCTAGAAAGCATGTAGAAGCCTCCTTGGATAGCAAGGGCCCTCTGCTACCAATTTGGTGAAATCCTTCAGCTCCTTAAAGTTGTAATCAAAACAGCATCAAAGAACTGAATTTCTTTATTGAAAACCTCACAAATCTACATCCCATTCCATTTTAAGATTTGTTACAAAAGACTCTCTATTCCTTTCTCTCCTCCTCCTATTTTTCACTACTTTTTCATTATCCATGATAGGAGAAAGCTTCTCCTATTTATACAAAATATGAGGAGTTATCTCATTAATGGGAGTCCATGAATCTCTCCCTCCATCTCTAGAGTTACAATCAAAATAGGAAATGATAAGACACATGTCTTTCTAGAGTTTCAACACAACTAAGAAATGAGACATATCCTCTTAGAGTTTCAATACAACAAGGAAGTGAGACACATGTTCTCATGATCCCATGATATTCTCTAACCAAATTCGAATTTGGCCTTAGAGTGCCACATAAGGGTCTTCTAGAAGTCTCTTTTTGACCTACACATGTCACAAAACTCATAACACATATATAGATATATGAAACTATGTTAATTTTCTAGTTTCTAATCATAAATTCACTTTAAATACATAAAATAAATAACTTTGGAAGACAAGGATCCTAACCCATATATTTATGAAAATGGTTACTAGATGTAGGGTTTTAGGTCAGATGGCTATGAAATAAGAGTTAAATGGTTATGACATAATGGAAATATGTATGAATATGGAAAACACTTTTGAGGCTCAACATACCCCTCAACTGAAGTTGTTGCATGTCCTCATGCAACTATTGCAATGATTCATGTGTCCATAAGTTGATCTTTTATGAGTTTTGACTCATATAGATTCGTTCCAAACTTTGATTCTTGATATTTTCTGTTTGGAAAAGTATAATACATTTGATTGCAATATATTTTTTTTTTTTAATGGTTGGTTCTTGTGTGACAACCAAATTTTTTTTTTTTTTTGAGCAATGGTTCTTGTGTAACAATGCTTTATGTTCTTTGTTGCATCAAAGTTCATGAAAACATTTAGAATCAATTACTTCATCAATGAATTGATCATTTGCAAGGCATATAATCTTTTGGATCATGTTGCAACAATAGTTGGTTGGGAAGTATATGTGGGTGGAAATGAAATGAAAATGTGTGATAGTGTATGACATGTGGATATGAAATGATGTCCCTTCCCCCCAACTAAAGATATGACAATGTGAAAAAAGGGAGTGAGGAATTTTTCCAAAGTTACAATTTTAGCATTCTAATGAATTACATGACTAAAAATTAGAAAACAACATACCTTCACTTACCTTAAATGTGGATGATTTGTGTATGTGTGGTGGCTGCAAAATTCTGATCATATTCTTCTTCAAGTGGCTGAACAAGAGGAGTCATGGATAAAGAGATAAGATGAATTTTTATTGCTCCTACTAAAACTTGCTGAATCTGCTCCAAAATGCTGAAAATAATAGTCTTCATGTCTTCAAAACTCATTGGCATAATTCCTACTATGTGAAAAGATGTTCTGATGTCGAACATAGTAGGAAATTGTTGACTTAGTAGCCATTAATGGATGCCACTAGTCAACACGAGAACTCTCACCATTGATGACAATGAGAGTCAAGATGCCCAAACACATCTTGCTAGGTACGAATGATTTTGCTGATGTCGAGTCACCTAGAAGATCTGACGAACAAGGGACATTAATGTATTCCCATTGTTTGTCAGCATGAGAACTTGCCATTAAGGCATGCAAGCCTCAGGGTGTTTTTACAAAGAACTTAGACTCAAAGGACTATGGACTCAATAATTTGCATTGAAGCAGGGCTTATTTGCGGAATGAAAATGACAAGAAATGGAAGATTAAAATGGAAGATGGCAATGGAGAGTAGAAATGGCAATGGACAATAAGCATGTGAATGAGCCTCTTGCTTTTATTTGTGGGTTATGAATGGACAAAAAGAAATGGAAAGTGGATGTGAATGTAAATGGAAAACATGAAGTGAAATGAGGTGAATGGTTTATTATGAGGTATGGATATGATGGAGACAATAGTATCTGAAAGTTTTCAAGTGTTTGGATCTGATTTTGCATCAGCATATTTCCTCTTTGTTGCTGATCATCCTCTTATGAAACAAATTGGTCTCTTAGAGAGACACCATTCTCTTGTAGTCATTTGTCCTTCCTCCTGGAACCTGCAAAAAAAAAACTAATACTTCTTCTGCAATGGAATGTAAGATTATCAAAGGAGAGAGGTGATCAATCTCTCTAGTTATGATATTTACACACAAAACTAAGAATTTGTATTAATGAAACAAGTTCTCAAAGGAAAAATCAAAATAATTTATACCTGTTTTGGAATTAGTGCCTCAAGTTGAATGTTGCTTCTTTTCAGCAATTTATTTCATTATTTACCATTTCAAACTCTAATGATGGATTTATCACTGTGTAGATCTTGTTGAGACCTTTCCAACGATACTTGAATCATCAAAATCTAATTTTGTATGAGAAATTTAGGCTGATTTGAACAATGAGGTTTTTTTCTGCTGCGGAATTGTAGAACAGCTGCGGAATTGGACTTTAGCTGCAGAATGTCGACGGTTTCTGTAGCTAAAAATCTTGAATAAAAATTTAGCCATTCGTCTTTCATCATCAATAAAAAATTAATCAATTCCTTCAGAAAAGTGAGCAAATAACTTATTCATTTCATTGATTCAAAATTATTCTTTTTTTTTTTTTTTTTTAGTAATCAGAACAAAATTGAATAAGAGAAATGCAATTCTTTTTCTTTTTTTTTTAAATAACAAAATTGAAAAAGAGAACTTTTTTTTTTTTTTTTTTGAAAAAAATTATATATGTTACATTTTAAAAAATATATATACATATATAATTTTATTAAACAGAACAATTTATTAAATAAGAAAACTAAAAATAAAAACTGAAGTAGTCAAATAAACCAATAAGTGTGTTATCCACCAAGTGAAGCAAGATTCCATGATGGAAAGTCCTACTTTGCATGTATCTTACAGCAGAATTGAACTGCAAGTACCGCAACACCACGAACAACATTTCTTTCGTTTCACGATTGTCAAATGTTTCTGAAACAACTAAAACTGCAGAAAACATATGTCGATTCTTTTGAGATATACGCAACTTTTCCCTTAAAATCCAATCCCAGATGCGGTAAAGATCTTTAGAAATCTACTGCACTGGATAAAACTCAGAAACATTAAGATGGCCTCGATGAATCGGATGCCGCAAGAAATATGGTTGATCAGGAGAAATCTTCAGAGCCTCATCGCCGCATATAAAACTTCTGAAAGTATTGGTACACTCATTTATTTCATCATCTCCAGAGTCATTGACTTCATCCATGCCTTCAGGTTTTTCTTCATTCATATTTATATCAGCTTCGTCATCTACATCTATTCCATTATTAGGAGAATTTGAATTTTTCTCTTCTCTGACATATGTCCATGGAAATATTGTCTCTTCATTCAGCTTTGATTGAGAATTGTAACCATCAGAGTGATCTTTCTTACGAAACCAGGATTCTTTGACCCATTCATGATTTTCAAGTTGTAGCTTCAAGTGTGAAACAATCATATGATAGGCTTCCTCACGCTCTGATTGCTGGGTAGATGATAAAGGAGATGTAATTAATCACAGCAAAATCCAACATTCAGAAAGTAAACAAAATCGAATTGGACTCTTTGATTCATGAAAATCATGTGGAATGTGGATTTGAATGCCACGATAAGACTTTGATTTCAATTAAAATTCTTCTTTCTTGGATTATGGATGAAATCAATGCAGAGTGCCATTCTCAAACTCTCCACTGTGCAAAAACCGTTTTTCCTCACGCGGAAAACAAAAATGGGCTTCAAAGAACCGAGAAATTCTCCTAGACCGCCACAAATTTCTTAAAATAATTTCTGGGTTTTCTAATTGACCCTATTGGCGAAAAAACCCATGTCGTGGAGTTTTTAAATTCATCTCTGTTTGGCCAAATCGTGCTTTCAAAATTTGACGTTTTTCTCTGTTTTGCGTTTTTTTGTCTTCCGTAGTATGCCCATCTGCTTCTTGATTTGCATGAAATATTCTTTTGACCGCTAACCCGTGTCTTCCATGGTGCTCATTTGCTTTTATTTGCCACTGGGTTAATATTCAACATGGTTCCATGCGCTTTTGTAATCTTCAAAAAAATTGCATTAGATATCCTCTGTTTGCAATCCCGTGCCACCATCCATTGTGCCATTTTCTGCTATTTGCCACTAGCTTGAATTACAGATATTTTCAAAGACCAATTGTGCTTCTGTTTGCACCAGCTTGAATTAAAAGTCGTCTCAAAGCCAGACCATTTGAAGAGAGATAAATTAGCTGAAACATCTGCTCATTCTCATTTTCTAATTCAATCTGTAAGACTCATTTCTCGCTTCGAAAAGTTAGCTTTTCTTGGTGGTTATTATGGACATACTTTCATTATTGTGATAGCATCACAAACTTTATCACTTAGGAATTTTCAAATGTGCCCACGTTGTTTCTCAGAGGTTCTTTGATTCGATTCTTGAAATGATAGAGCTCAATTCTTGCTGCCTGATTCATATTTTCTACTGAGGCCACATTGAAAGCTAGGATCGAAGATAGCCATAGATTGTTCTTCTTTTCTTTTCTTTTTTTCTCTGAAATTGTAAATTTTTATAAGAAGGATTAATGATTTTCAATTTCATGCAGCAAAGACTTTAAGAAAAACATGCTAAAAACAGGACTTTGACTGAGGTTTTAAACTGATTTTTTATCAGTCTGGGCTGGGTGACTAGGATAAGATCCATGTCGGGACAATTCCGGAGATGCCCATGTGGTCAGTTTCTTCATTGGATGCATGTAACCTGCTAAACCTTGAACTCAGCTGCGAAATTCACAATTCGCTGCGGAATCAGGCCACGTTCTGCAGCTAGGTTGCAAAATCTTATTAAAACAGGATACAGTGTTTTGAGGACCACTACAGACCATAACCAGTCAATCTTGGACAGCTGAACCTATCAAAGCAGTTGGGTTTCATTTTTTATTTTTATTTTTTAATTATTATTATTATTATTATTATTTTTTATTGAATCCACTGAAATGATGAAGTTTATTTTGTCTCTTTTTTTTTTCTTTTTCTTTTTTTACATAACAATTCTTTTTCTGATCCTCCAGATCACACAAAGTGCAGGAGGAGAGCATACTCAAGAATTATTAATTTTTTTTTTTACATAACAATCATTTTTCTGATCCTCCAGATCACACAAAGTGTAGGAGGAGAGCATACTCAAGAATTATTAATTTTTTTTTTAGATGTAAGAAATAAGGTCTCCTAATTACACTTCCCCGGCAACGGCGCCAAAATGTGTAGTCAATTTAGCGTCCTAAATTGCTAACATAAATTATCAACCAGGGCTAGTAAACTGATGAAGTGTGGTGCACTATATGTGCTTAAGTGACCTCTTCCTTACTTCGTTGTATGTGTTTTTCTTTATTGTTTTTGGGGTTTTGTCTTTTTAGTACGCTACTCTATGTTCAAAAGATGAAATCAATTCTATGTCAAAAAGAAAAGAAAAGGAAACCTTAGACTTAAAACAGAGTGTAATTGTAAATTCTATCCCTAATTAGGAAAATGATGAAAAGCATAACATTCTAATCCATGGATATCCTAGCTTGCAAATGAATATGAAATGTAACTCAACATAATACAACCAAGTCTCTTTCATCTAATATTGATATGTTGGAAGATCGTTTTAAGAAAAAGAATGATTGTAAGATAATGAGGATCTTTTAATCTAATTGCAAAACAGAAAATGCTAATTAACTCAACATGATACAACCAAATCTCTTTCATCTAATATTGATATGTTGGAAGAGTGTTTTAAGAAAAATAATGATTGTAAGATAATGAGGATCTTTTAATCTAATTGCAAAATAGAAAATGCTAATTAACTCAACATAGTACAACCAAATCTCTTTCATCTAATATTGATATGTTGGAAGAGCGTTTTAAGAAAAAGAATGATTGTAAGATAATGAGGATCTTTTAATCTAATTGCAAAACAAAAAATGCCAATTAACTCAACATAATACAACCAAATCTCTTTCATCTAATATTGATATGTTGGAAGAGCTTTTAAGAAAAAGGATGGTTGTAATATAATCAAGATATTTTAGTTAAACAAATAATGCAAGACATGAATTAAAAGCTACTTATCTAGAAAGCATGTAGAAGCCTCCTTGGATAGCAGGGGCTCTCTGCTACCAATTTGGTGAAATCCTTAGCTTCAACTCCTTAAAATTGTAATCAAAATAGCAGCAAAAAACTGAATTTCTTTATTGAAAACCTCACAAATCTACATCCCATTCCATTTTAAGCTTTGTTACAAAAGACTCTCTATTCCTTTCTCTCCTTCTCCTATTTTTCACTACTTTTTCATTAATTTTTCATTACCCATGATAGGACAAAGCTTCTCCTATTTATACAAAATATGAGGAGTTATCTCATTAATTGGAGTCCATGAATCTCTCCCTCCATCTCTAGAGTTACAATCAAAATAGGAAATGATAAGACACATGTTTTTCTAGAGTTTCAACACACTAAGAAATGAGACACATATTCTCTTAGAGTTTCAATACAACAAGGAAATGAGACACATGTTCTCATGATCCCATGATCTTCTCCAACCAAATTCGAATTTGGCCTTAGAGTGACACATAAGGGTCTTCTAGAAGTCTCATTTTGACCTACACATGTCAAAAAACTCATAACACATATATAGATATATGAAACTATGTTAATTTTCTAGTTTCTAATCATAAATTCACTTTAAATACATAAAATAAATAACTTTGGAAGACAAGGATCCTAACCCATATATTTATAAAAATGGTTACTTGATGTAGGGTTTTAGGTCAGATGGCTATGAAATAAGAGCTAAATAGTTATGACACAATGGAAATATGTATGAATATGGAAAACACTTTTGAGACTCAACACTCATGCTTTCCCTTTGATTTTGACATGATGGTTCTTTTCAGAAGATTTCAACTATCTCCTACTACTCTCACCATTTGTCTCTCAATCAGTTAAAACCCCAAAGTCAACTACTACACTGGCCCTCTGCTTAAGGATGAAGGAGGCCTATTTTGACAAACGTCTGGTTTACTTTCAAACTCTGCCTCAACCAAATGAAGAATGTTTGATGAATCATACTGATAGTGGCTTCTCTTATACATGATGGCAGAAGTTAGTTTGAGCCCAAGACTATTTGAATCTTTTGGCCATCTGTTTAACAATCTTTCTTCAATGATGATGAACCTATTAGCTTCACATTGTAACTCAAACAATAGTGAACTCATGAAAATCATTTTTAAAGCCCACTACTTTGCCTCTGCCTTTAATCATCATTTTACTTCAGAAACCCTTAGTTGTTGTCTCACTGTAACCAAAGTTTGTCTTTACAGTTAGTGAAAAACTTCAAAACAGACTTTACCTTTGGCCCTCTTCTTATAGATAAAGGAGGTGATTTTAGTCTTCAAACCTCTACTTATGAAATGAAGGAGGTTCTTCAGTATTCAAACCCTCTGCTTATAGGTGAAGGAGGTTTTTTCAGTCATGTCATATCATCAGCCTTTTGACAGTGTTATTTTTCCTTTCACTGTCCTTTCAGGCTCTGACTGTGATCGCAAGAGCTTAATGAAAAACTCTCTGCTCTGTAGCTGCGTCCTAGGCTCAAGATCACATTGAGAAGCAGTTGTCTTCTCATGTGGAGCCAAATATTGTCTTCTAGGATGTTGGTATGCCTCTGTCCTTGAAAGATCCATTAAAACACTGAAAAAACACCTAAAATCAGTTTGACCTATGGTACATGTATTGCTGAGACTTGAGGGTGTATTAGTGGCGTGAACTAGGGATGTAACCAACTTTATTTGTAGAATGGGAAGGTCTGTTATGAATGGTCTATAGCAAGTAGAGGTTCTTTGGCTTTAGAGTGGTTTGCCAAAGGAGAAATGCCTAAAGCGCCACTACCTAACTTAGGGGAGACATTTTGGACAGATTTGGATTGTTTCTTTGGGGTTGATGGGAAAACTAGTATGGCTGAGGCTAGATAGGACTTGATAATGAGGTTTCATCTAGTCATGGGCGGACTGAAAGGTAAGAGGGAAAAAAATTTTATGGGTGTTTTCCAGCTAGCAAATTTGACAGTTTTTTAGATCAGCTGCTAGAAAACTTGGCTGTTACAACTAGTCATCACCAACAAGTGAAAAATACTGATGACTAACACCTTGTGCATGTTCATGCAGCATGTTTTCCATTTTCTTCCTTATGCCATCATTCGGTCGGGTGTGTTGTGTGATAGCACCCAAAAAAATGCATTCGGGTCAGGTCATTTCATGTGAATGCGGTCATATCAAATTTTCTAAGTTGTGACCGCCGAGTGCCTTGTGAACATTCGTGCAGCTCATTTTCCATTTGCTCCCTTGTGCCTTCATTCGGTCAGGCGCACCATGTCACGCCATGTGAGGGTCCCCGACGAAATGCGTTTGAGTTTGGTCATTTCGTTTGAGGGTGGTTGTATCAAATTTTCTATGTTGTGACCACTCAGGTGCCTTGCGCAGGTTCGGGCGGACCATTTTTCATTTACTCCCTTGTGCTTATGTTTGTTCAGGCACACCATGTGCCACCATGTTAAGGCACCTGAATAAATGCAGTCAGGACGAGTCCTTTCGTTTGAGGGCGACCGTATCAAATTTGCTAAGTTGTGACCGCCTGGGTGCCTTGTGCATGTTTGTGTGGCCCTTTTGCCATTTGCACCCTTGTGCATTCGTTCAATCGGGCGTGCCATGTCACACCACATGATAGTGCCTAATGAAACACGTTTGGGTTGGGTCATTTTGTTTGGGGTTGGCCGGGTTTAGGTAGTCCATTTTTTGTTTTCTCCCTGTGCCTTCATTCAGTCGGCCGCAGTGTGTAGTGTTGTGTGAGGGTTCCCGACGAAATGCATTTGGGTTAGGTCATTTCGTTTGAGGGTGGCTGTATCAAATTTGCTAATTTTTAACCACCCAAGTGCCTTGTGGACATTCGGGTGGTCTATTTTTCATTTGCTCCCTTGGACCTTCGTTTGGTCAAGCGCACTATGTCGCTCCGTGAGAGGGCGCTCGACGAAACACATTCAAGCCGGGTCATTTCATTTAAGGGCGGCTGTATAAAATTTTCTAAGTTGTGACTAACTGGTGCATTATGCACATTCATGTGGCCCATTTTTTGTTTACTCCCTTGTGGCTTCTTTTGGTCAGGCACGCCGTGTCACACCATCTGAGGGCGCCCGTCGAAATCCGTTCGGGTTGGGTCATTTTGTTTGAGGGTGGTCATTTAAAATTTGCTAATTTTTGACTACCCGGGTTGTTTGTGCACGTTCAGGTAGCCCATTTTCCATCTTCTCCCTCGTGCCTTCATTCGGTCGGGCATGTCATGTGGCGTCATGTGAGGGCGCCAAATGAAATGCGTTCAAGTTGAATCGCTTCATTTTAGGGTGTTTGTATCAAATTTTCTAAGTTGTGACTGCCCGAGTGCCTTGTGCACGTTTGGGCAGACCATTTGCCATTTTCTCCCTTGTGCCTTCGTTCAGTTGAGCGCGTCGTGTCACGCCGTGTGAGGGCACCCAACGAAACACGTTAGGTCCAGGTCATTTTGTTTGAGGGCGACCGTATTAAATTTTCTAAGATGTGACAAATTGGGTGCATCGTGCACATTTGGGTGGCCTATTTTCTGTTTGCTCCCTTGTGCCTTCGTTCGGTTGAGCATGTCATGTCATGCCGTGTGAGGGCACCCGACGAAATGCATTCGGGTCGGGTCATTTCATTTGAGGGAAGTCATACCAAATTTTCTAAGTTGTGATTGCTCAGGTTCCTTATGCACGTTCCTGCGACCCATTTTCCATTTTCTCCCTTGTGCCTTCGTTAAGTCAGGTGTGTTATGTCACGTTGTGTGAGGGTGTGCGATAAAACACGTTTGGGTCATGTCATTTTGTAATGTTCCCAAATCGAGACAGCTAGCAAGGCATGACTGGAAAACACATTTTTCTGTAATGGTTGCTACAGGATTTGAAACCAGGACCTGGATGCCTTAGAAAAATGTGTCTAATTTCCCAAGAGGAGGTTCCAAAGAAATCCTTCTATAGTGGTTAAACATATCTCCCACTACTAGATGTCCTCAGAAAGTGTCCAGTGAGGGACTGCAAAAAATACAAGAACAAGATATGGAGCAACAATGTTATTCTATGAAGTCTACATACATGAAGACATAGATAGCCAACATATATATGTTATAGCAGAAAATGTATACAATGTGTGGAGGAATCAGTCACTCCAGTTAGGCAATGGAAGCCTCAATAGAGCATATACAAGAAAATACAAGAGCACTGCTACATATGAGAAAGCCCTGGCTAAAATAACGCAGTTGATAGGAGATATTGCTGCATACAAAATGAGAATAGGATGATATGACAATATTAGCTCAAATAAATGAGGGGGAGCAAGCTATCAACCCCTGAAAACACTAATACAGTAAAAATGCACAATCCTTGGAAGGATTGGCTACAATATACATGAAATTGGAAAATCTGCAGAAATGCCGGAGTTGCTGGGCAGTAGATGCAACCCAATACATGTAGATGGTTGAAGATGATGCTCAATCTAAAATAAACCTCCACCAATGGATCTCTCAATGCAATGCTGATCCGGCACTGAAGATCTTGCCCTCCTAGAAGCTGGTGCGACCTCTAACTGTAGATGCACTCTAAAATAACGTAGTCAAGGTACTGGACTGCACTGTCTATGATGGGAGATGTTTGTCTTGATTCCAAGATGTGAAAATCAGCTCTGAAATCCCTTTCACTAATCTCCCAGAGGAATATGAACTCCCTCCTTTGAAAGATGAGCCAAAGAGAAGTGTTGTGGAACCCTCATTGCAACACCCAACAACACTACGTTATACTTCAGTAGAAATAATGCAGTGACTTAATAATGGTTTTGGCATTGAGCCAATATGTGGAGAAGACGACGTGCAATCCTTCAAGAGGCCTCTCAAGAAGGAGAGGAAATCCTAAACATCAATCCCTCATGCTAAGCAACACTGCAACTCAGCTGAACAACCGGAGTATGTAGTTTAGTCTTCAGACTAAAATCAATATGCTCAAAGATGTCTCTCTATGGCTGCCCCTTCCTCATTTTATACAAGTGAATACCTCTTTGCCATGGACCCCACACATTAGGGTTTATTCCACAAGGAATATTCCTCCCTCTCAAACTGCGTTGTCTTCTCATGCAAGCTACACCTTTAGGCAGTGTTGTTGACATGGTCAAACTTGACCTTATCCTCATGCAACTTGCCCCTTTTTCACACTGGAAGGTGAAAAATAAGCTGCTCCAATGATCCCTCTTCACATTGTAAAGGATATTATTCCTACTCATGGAATTTTTACCCATTTTATTCACCTCCTAAATGAAATTAGAAAAAATTAATGTTCCAATTATCTACATGAAAAATTTGGAACATTACAGTCCTCCCCTCTCAAAGATTGCTTATCCTTAAGCAAGTGCGAGGATAGAATGAATTATTTTCTCCTCCTCTCCCTGTAGCATCTGTGTATGATGATTTCTTCCAAGGAAAGTGATGCTATCTCATCAATCAAGCCTCCACATTTCCCCTCCTTAGCATGTAAGTTGGCTATCAAGCCATCATTATGTAAAAGTGAAATACTCAAGAGGGTAGCAAAGTGATGTCTAGAGGTCTCCTTAAAGAATGGGATCTGCAACAAAATGGGAACTATCTTTCCCATATGGATCCTCCATCTCCAAGCTATGAGCCATGCAAAATGAGTCACCTTCCAACTAGGCAACTCCTGAAAGTTGTCATCCACCTTTGGCTCCGACAAAGTAGGTGGGATGAAAATCTGCACATGGTAGACTATGTAGCCTACCCCACGCTATTCATCTCTCCAATTATGATAAGTGTAGAGTGTTGGATTTCCATGGGCTGCAATATGTTTTCCCTCAAATGGAAAAATGAGGACTAGACCTCTACAGATATCGCCTCCAACGCTGCAAATCAAGCTGGCCCAAATCATTCCATATATGATGAGTTGGAAGTCATCATTATATGGCACTACATCCATCATATGGCTCACCTCATAAGGAAACAAATGTGCTGTCAAGGTGACCATACCATATCCCATGCTCTCCTTAGAACATGTAGTGAAAATAGTGTGAGGAATTTCTCCCTCAAAGGACACATCCACACAATGTGTCTCTCTCCCAAGCATGCTCCTCATAAAAGCAGAAATAATAGAGCCATAGGGAGCAAAAATGAGAATCATACTTGCTTCCATATGCAACAAATGTGAGGGAAAATGGTCCCTCAAGTGCAACCAACGCAGCTCGACCGTCAACTGCAATAGGGACTGATAAAATGAGTGGCTTCTCAACCACCTTCTTGCTGCTCCAATCTTCTCATAACTATGGAGGAAGTGAATGATGTAAAGTGTACAGTGAGCATATCCTCCATAATATATATTTTCCCCAAGTCCTCCCATGGAATGGCCATCAATCATGCTTATGGCCTCATCTAAACCATGTGGTATAGAAAAAAGAATGCTCCTCCTTGGAGCATCACCCTACACATGTATGGTTAAGGGATGCATACATACATCATACAAATAATCATGTAAACAACAATGAATACCTTTACCATATCTCCTGCTCATACAAATGGAGTGGCTCATAGATGAGTCTCCTCTCATCCTCAAGAATAAAAGAGGTGGTTGTGCTAACTCTCTCAAATATTTATGTCTCTCCTCCATCTCCATCTGGTCCATGCATCTTCTCATATGTTGATATATCTCCTTCTCAAAGCCCATCCAAAAATGCCCCTCCATGATGGTGTCGTATGCTCTCATAGAATAAGTGGGACTGAAAAGGAACTCCTCATGAGCTGCATGTAACAACTTCTCCTTGAGCTTGGAAGCTCTAGGAAAGAAGATCCTACCATGATAAAATATGACCCTATCTCTGACTAAATATCCCTCCTCGTGTAACTGGTCATCCAAGATCATGCAAGTGAAAAGATCCTTGGAATACTCCACCAATAGTTGGGAGCTCCAAAATGGATCCAACCTCCATAGTGACAGCACTGATGATCTCTTATGAAGAACATCTGTCATATGGCTTCCCTCTCCTTTGAAATCTCCCATGTCAAAGATGCAAGTTGGAAGGCTGCTATCCTCCCTCTGCTGCTTCTGCCACAACGCAGAATCTGAAGTGGAAGTGGGTAAAAATGATGTTGAGGGAATGCTCCCTCTCTCCTTGAGTCTACCCCAAACTCCTAGTGTTGTATAAAACTCTACCAAGGTCTCCACCTTCCTGAAATCCATGAGTGCTACCCCAACATGTGAAGCCTCCATCCTCCTCTGTTGATCCAGTGGTCTCCCTAGCAAAATGTCTCCATGCAATGAGACATCAACATCAGGAGATGACTGAATATATGAATGGAGAAAAATTTCCATGCTTCCACTGCACAATACAATCACCTTCTTAGGTGCATCAACCTCCATATATGAATAGGGACGTCTACTCCACATCTCATGATGCTAGGTCTTCTCCCTACCTTCTCCTTGTGTATCCATGGTTCCACACCTCCTAAACAATGGCACAGGTAGAGCATGAGTTTTGCCTTGATCTCCATACATGAGGTCTTGGGGACTTCCTTTCAAAGATGCAAGCATCCATCTATTTGGAGCAAGGGCTCCTCCTTCCTCTGCATGAGGTGCTAGATCAACTCTAGATCTAACAGTGTTGTTGCCCTCTATCTCTGCAACATGTATGGGAAACTCTCCAATGATTGGATCCCTTTTTGAAAAAGAGATCTCTATGCTCCTTTGCTCAAAGGTCTGAGATGAAAACCTTCCTTCCGGTAAAGTATGGTGCAAGTTTTCATGCAAGGGTTTTACTTGAGTTTTATGGTTTTGCTCCACCATATGTGTTTCATGAATCCTTCCATCAAATCTTTTCATTAATGCCTTAGTGAAACTAGCATAGGTTGCAATGTTTACAAAAGAAAAGGATTCAAAAATTCACCAGGCAAAAGCCTTACCTCTCAAATTTAGCGCTGCAACTTTGATGGCATCATTTTCCGGCATTCGGTGCCGCTGCAAGAAGTTTTCTAACTCCTCCACCCAAGCTTTGGCTGAACATACAGGTGAAACTTCAAAGGTAGATAGATGAAATATATCCTGCTTCTCTCTTTCCGTCACCTTCATCTTGCAAAACTCTAAAAAAATGAGATGATCTCTAAATTTCTGAGTTTGAAACTCATACTCTCTCAATAAATCACTAAGGGTTTCCATCCTAGCAACTCCTTCTTCTCTTTCCATCTCTCTTCCAGCAATCCTAGGCATGTGATTGTGCTGTACAAGATTGTGTGTAGCTGCTTGCTGACACTCCTCATGTGCAAATCTAGAGTTTGATTTAGAATCAAACCCTCTAGGAGATTATCCATACTTCCTCCTGATATCCTTGAACTATTCATGAATCATATGTACATATTTAGGAAGAAGTTTTGTAAGCTTAGCCCCTTTTTCTTCTCCAAAAGATGGAGTCTTTATCCTGCTTATTTTTCTGTCTCCTTGATGAGAATAGGAAGTGCAGGGTTCTTCCTCTTCTTTCTGCTTATCCTCCTTGGGTTGGTTCTTCATGGATCAGAAATATGATGAGATGAATCCCATCCTCTTCAATATTTTTATCTTCTTGGGCTTAGACTCACAGGCTGAGCCAAGAAAGTAGCTCTGATACCACTGTAATGTTCCCAAATCGGGACAGCTAGCAAGGCATGACTAGAAAACACATTTTCCAGTAATGGCTGCTACAGGATTTGAAACCAGGACTTGGATGCCTTAGAAAAACGTGTCTAAGTGCTAAATCCAAGAGGAGGTTCCAAAGAAATCCTTCTAGAGTGGTTAAACATATCTCCCACTACTAGATGTCCTCAGAAAGTGTCCAGTGAGGGACTGCAACAAATACAAGAATAAGATATGGAGAAACAACATTATTCTATAGAGGATGCATACATGAATACATAGATAGCCAAAATATATATGTTATAGCAACAAATGTATACAATGTGTGGAGGAATCAGTCACTCCAGCTAGGCAATGGAAGCCTCAATAGAGCATATATAAGAAAATACAAGAGCACTGCTACATATGAAAAAGCCTTGGCTAAAATAACATAGTTTATAGGAGATACTGCTGCATACAAAATGAGAATAGGATTATATGACAATATAAGCTCAAATAAATGAGGGGGAGCAAGCTCTCAACCCCTGAGAGCACTAATACAGTAAAAATACACAATCCTTGGAAGGATTGGCTACAATATACATGAAATTGGCAAATCTGCAGAAATGCTGGAGTTGCTGGGTAGCAGCTGCAACTCAATACATGGAGATGGCTGAAGATGATGCTCAATCTGAAATAAACCTCCTCCAATGTATCTCTCAATGCAAGGCTGATCTGGCACTGAAGATCTTGCCCTCCTAGAAGCTGGTGCATTCTCTCACTGTAGATGCACTCTAAAATAACGCAGTCAAGGAATTGGACTACACTGTATATGATGGGAGATGTTGGCCTTGATGCCAAGATTTGAAAATTAGCTTTGAAATCCATTTCAATAACCTCTTGGAGGAATAGTAACTCCCTCCTCTGAAATATGAGCCAAATATAAGTGTTGTGGAACCCTCCACTGCAACACCCAACAACACTACGTTATACTTCAACAGAAATAATGTAGTGACTGAATAATGGCTTTGGCGTTGAGCCAAGATGTGGAGAAGATGAAGTGAAATCTTTCAAGAGGCCTCTTAAGAAGGAGAAGAAATCCGAAACAGGAATCCCTCATGCTAAGAAGCACTGCAACTCAGCTGAACAACTGGAGTATGCAATTTAGTCTTCAGACTAAAATCAATATGCTCAAAGATGTCTCTCTATGGCTGCCCCTTCCTCCTTTTATACAAGTGAATGCCTCTTTGCCATGGACCCCACACATTAGGGTTTCTTCCACAAGTAATATTCCTGCCTCTCAAACTGCATTGTCTTCGCATGAAAGCTACACCTTTAGGCAGCGTTGTTGACTTGGTCAAACTTGACCTTCTCCTCATGCAACTTGCCCCTTTTCACACTAGAAGGTGAAAAATAAGCTGCTCCAATGATCCCTCTTCACATTTTGAAGGATCGTATTCCTACTCATGGGCCTTTTACCCATTTTATTCACCTCCTAAGTGAAATTAGCAAAAATTAATGTTCCAATTATCTGCATGAAAATTTTGGAACATTATATGTTTCCTTTGAGGGTGGCTGTATCAAATTTTCTAAGTTGTGACCACCCAGGTGCCTTATGAACGTTCATGCGACCCATTTTTAATTTGATCCCTTATGCCATCATTCAGTCGTGTCACACCATGTGACGGCGCCCGAAGAAATGCGTTCGGATCAGGTCATTTTGTTTGAGGGTGGCCGTATCAAATTTTCTAAGTTGTGACTACCTGGGTGCCTTATCTGCGTTCGAGCGGCCCGTTTGCCGTTTGCTCCCTTGTGCCTTCGTTCAGTCGGGTGCACCATGTCATGTCGAGTGAGGGTACCCGATGAAAGTCTTTCGGGTTGGGTCATTTTGTTTGAGGGTGGTCGTATCAAATTTTCTAAGTTTTCACGGGTCGGGTGCCTTGTACTTGTTCGTGCGGCCCGTTTTCCCTTTGCTCTCTTATGCCTTTCTTTGGTCGAGCACGCCATGTGAGGGTGCCCAACAAAATGTGTTTGGGTTAGATCGTTTTCTTGAGGGTAGCCATATCAAATTTTCTATGTTGTGACTACACGGGTGCCTTGTGCATGTTTAGGTGGCCCATTTTCCATTTGCTCCCTTATGCCTTCGTTCGGTCAGGAGTGATATGTTGGACCGTGTGAGGGCGTCTGACGAAATGCGTTCGGCTTGGGTCGTTTCGTATGAGGGCGGCCATATCAAATTTGCGAAGTTGTGACCGCCGACATGCCTTGTGCACATTTGGGAGCCCCGTTCGGTGTCTGCTCCCTTGTGCCTTTGTTCGGTCAGGTGCGTCGTGTGGCGTTGTGTGAGGGTACCCGACGAAACGCATTCAGGTCGGGTCGTTTCTTTTAAGGGCGACCGTATCAAATTTTCTAAGTTGTGACCGCTCAGGTGCCTTGTGCACGTTCAGGCAGCCCATTTTCCGCTTGCTCCCTTGTGCCTTTTTTTAGTAGGGAACATCATGTCGCACCGTGTGAGGCCACCCGATGAAACTCATTCGGGTCAGATTGTTTCATTTGAGGGTTGCCGTATAAAATTTGCTAAGTTGTGACCACTCAGGTGCCTTGTGTACATTCTTACGACCCATTTCCCTTTTGATCCCTTGTGCCTTTGTTCGGTCAAGCTCGCCATGTCACACCATGTGAGGGCACCCGAAGAAATGGGTTCAAGTCAAGTCATTTTGATTGATGGTGATCGTAACAAATTTGGTAAGTTGTGACCGCCCGGGTGCCTTGTGCACATTCGGGCGACCCTTTTGTCGTTTACTCCCTTGTGCATTCATTTGGTTGGGTGTGTCGTGTGAGGGCGCTCGATGAAACTCGTTCAAGTCGGATCATTTCGTTTAAGAGAGGCCATATAAAATTTGCTAAGTTGTGACTGCTCAGGTGCCTTGTGCACGTTCTTATAGCCCGTTTCCCTTTTTCTCCCTTGTGCCTTCATTTAGTCGGGTGCATCGTGTCACGCCATGTGAGGGCACACGATGAAACGTGTTTGGGTCTGGTTGTTTTGTTTGAGGGTGGCCATATTAAATTTGCTAAGTTGTGACCACCCGGGTGCCTTATGCACGTTCGTGCAGCGAGTTTCCCATTTGCTCCCTTGTGCCATTGTTCAGTCAGGCATGCCGTGTGAGGGCACCCAATAAAACGCATTCGGGTTGGGTCATTTCATTTGAAGGCATTCGTATCAAATTTTCTAAGTTGTGACCGCCCAAGTGCCTTGTGCACATTCGTGCGGTTCGTTTTCCATTTTCTCCCATGTGCCTTCACTTTGTCGGGCGGGCCGTGTGAGGGTGCCCAATGAAATGGGTTCCGGTTGGGTCATTTAGTTTGAGGGAAGTCGTATCAAATTTTCTATGTTGTGACTGCACGGATGCCTTGTGCACATTCGGGCAACCCATTTTCCGTTTGCTCCCTTGTGCCTTCATTCAGTCAGGCGCATTGTGTCGCATCGTGTGAAGGCACTTGACAAAACGTGTTCGGGTTGGGTCTTTTTTTTTAGGGTGGTCGTATCTAATTTTCTAATTTGTGAGTGCTCGGGTACCTTATTCACATTCAGGGGCCCCATTTTCTATTTGGTCCCTTGTGCCTTCGTACAGTTAGGCGTGTCGTGTTGCGCTGTGTGAGGGCGCCACATGAAACTCGTTTGGGTCGGGTCATTTTTTTTAGGGTGGTCATATAATATTTGCTAAGTTTTGACTACCTAGGTGTCTTGTGCTCATTTGGGTAGCCCGTTTAACATTTTCTACCTTGTTCCTTCATGTCGTTGAGCGCATCGTGTGGTGAAGTGTGAGGATGCATGATGAAATGCATTGGAGTAGGGTCGTTTTCTCCCATGTGCCTTCATTCGGTCAGGCACGTTGTGTCGTACCTTGTGAGGGCGCCCGATGAAATTCATTCAGGTCGGGTTGTTTCGTTTGAGGGAAACCATATCAAATTTGCTATGTTGTGACCGCACGGGTTCCCTGTTCATGTTTGGGCGACACGTTTGTTGTTTTCTCCCTTGTGCCTTCGTTCGGTCGGGCGTGTCTTGTTTCACCGTGTGAGGGTTCCCAAAGAAATACATTCGGGTTGGGTCATTTGGTTTGAGGGCGGCAGTATCAAATTTGCTAAGTTGTGATCACCCGAGTGCCTTGTGCATGTTCATGCGGCCCGTTTTACATTTTCTCCCTTGTGCATTCATTCGGTCGAGTGCGCGCGACGAAATGTGTTTTGTTTTCGTGTCATGTTGTGTGAGTGCGCGTGACAAAATGTGTTTTGTTTGGGTCATTTAATTTGAGGGTGGCCATATCAAATTTCCTAAGTTGTGACCGCTTGAGTGCCTTGTGCACGTTCGTGCGACCCATTTTCTATTTGCTCGCTTGTGCCATTGTTCGGTCAGGTGCGCTGTGTGAGGACACCCAACAAAATGCATTTGGTTCGAGTCATTTCATTTGAAGGAGGTTGTATCAAATTTTCTAAGTTGTGACTGCTCGAGTGCCTTGTGCACATTCGTGCAGCCCATTTTCCTTTTGTTCCCTTGTGCCTTCATTCGGTCGGGTGTGCCGTGAGAGGGTGCACAACAAAATGCATTCAGGTCGGGTCGTTTCATTTGAGGGCGTTTATATTAAATTTGCTATGTTGTGACCGCACGGGTACCTTGTGAATATTTGGGTTATCTATTTTTCATTTTCTCCCTTGTGCCCTTTTTTGGTCGGGCGTGTCGCGTCACATCGTGTGAGGGTGCCTGACAAAATGTGTTTGGGTCGGGTTTTTTCGTTTGAAGGCGGCCGTATCAAAATTTATTAGTTATGACCACTTGGGTCCCTTATGCACATTCGTGCTACCCGTTTGTCATTTGCGCCCTTGTGCCTTTATTCGGTCAGGCGTGTTGCATCACGCTATGTGGGTTCGCCCCAAGAAACGTGTTCGAATGAGGTCGTTTCATTTGAGGGTGGCTGTATCAAAATTTCTAAGTTGTGACCGACTGGGTGCCTTGGGCATGTTCATGCGACCCGTTTGTTGTTTTCTCCCTTTTGCCTTCGTTCAGTCAGGCGCACCATGTCATGCCTTGTGGGGTCATGCGATGAAACACGTTCGGGTCGAGTTATTTCGTTTGAGGGCAGTTGTATCAAAATCTCTAAGTTGTGACTGCTTGGGTGCCTTGTGCACATTCGTGCAACCCATTTTCTGTTTGCTACGTTGTGCTTTTGTTTGGTCAGGCATGCCACGTCGACCTGTGTGGGGGCACCCAACGAAACACGTCTGGGTCGCGTCATTTTTTTTAGGGTGGCCATATCAAATTTACTAAGTTTTGACCGCTCGGGTGCCTTGTGCACGTTCAGGTGGCCCGTTTGTCATTTGCTCTATTGTACCTTAGTTCGGTCGGGCTCTTTGTGTCACACCATGTGAGGGCGCCCAATGAAACATGTTTGGGTCAGGTCATTTTTTTTTATGGTGACCGTATCAAATTTATAATTTGTGACCACCTGGGTGCCTTGTGCATGTTCGGGCAACCTGTTTGCCGATTTCTCCCTTGTGCCTTCATTCGGTTGGGTGCGCCATGTGAGGGCACCCGACTAAATGCGTTCGGGTCAAGTTGCTTTGTTTGATGGTGACTGTATCAAATTTTCTAAGTTGTGACTACTCGGGTGCCTTGTGCACGTTCAGGCAACCTGTTTTCCATTTTCTCCATTGTGCCTTCGTTCAGACGGGCGTGCCATGTGAGGGTATTGGTGAAACACGTTCAGGTCGGGTCGTTTTGTTCGAGGGTGCCCATATAAAATTTGCAAAGTTGTGTCCTCCAAGGTGCCTTGTGCATGTTTGGACGACCCGTTTGTCATTTTCTCCCTTGTGCCTTCGTTCAGTTGAGCGCGCTGTGTCCCGCTGTGTGAGGGCACTAAACGAAACGCGTTCAGGTTAGGTTATTTCGTTTGAGGGTGATTGTATCAAATTTGTTAAGTTTTGATCGCCTAGGTGCCTTTTGCACATTAGGGCGGCCCATTTCTCATTTGCTTCCTTGACCCTTTTTTCAGTCGAGCGTGCTATGTTGTGTTGTGTGAGGGTGCCTGATGAAGCGCGTTTAGGTTGGGTCATTTCTTTTGAGGGCGACTTTATAAAATTTCCTAAGTTGTGTCCGCCTGAGTACCTTGTGCAAATTCAGGTGGAAATTTTTTTGTTTTCTCCCTTATGCCTTCGTTTACTCAGGCATACTATGTCACTTCATGTGAGGGCGCTCGACGAAATGTGTTCGTGTCGGGTCGTTTCATTTGAGGGCAGTTGTATCAAATTTTCTAAGTTTTGATTGCTTGGGTGCCTTGTGAAAATTCATGTGGCCCGTTTTCCGTTTGATCCCTTATGCCTTCATTCAGTTGGGTGCGTCATGTCGTGCCGTGTGAGGAAACTCGAAAAAATGCGTTCGATTCGGGTCATTTCATTTATGGGAGACCATATCAAATTTGCTAAGTTGTGACCACCTAGGTGCCTTGTGCACATTCGTGTGGCCCATTGGCCATTTCCTCCCTTGTGCCTTCATTCAGTTGGGCACAACATGTGAGGGTGCTCAACGAAACACGTTTGGGTCGGGTCATTTCGTTTGAGGGCGGTCGTATCAAATTTGCTAAGTTGTGACCATCCAGGTTGCTTGTGCATGTTCATGAGGCCCATTTTTTGTTTCCTCCCTTGTGCCTTTGTTCGATCAGGCGCGTCGTGTGAGGGCACCCAACAAAATGCATTTAGGTCATGTCATTTTGTTTGAGTGTGGCTATATCAAATTTGCTATGTTGTGACTGCCTAGGTGCCTTGTGCACATTCGGGTGGCCCGTTAGCCGTTTGCTCCCTTGTGCCTTCGTTCAGTCAGGCACACCGCATCACGCTGTGTGAGGGCACCTGAGGAAACGCGTTCGGGTTAGGTCGTTTCGTTTGAGGGCGGTTGTATCAAAATTTCAAAGTTGTGATTGCACAGGTGCCTTGTGCATGTTCATGCAGCCCATTTTCCATTTTCTCTTTTGTGCCTTCATTCGATCGGGCACGTCGCATCGTGCCGTGTGGGGTCACACGAAGAAATGTGTTTGGGTCAGGTTGTTTCGTTTAAGGGTGGTCGTATCAAAATTTCTAAGTTGTGACCGCCTAGGTGCCTTGTGCATGTTTGTGTGTCACGTTTGTTTTTTGCTCCCTTGTGCATTCGTTCAATCGGGAACGCTGCATCGCACTGTGTGGCGTCACCCGACGAAACATGTTTGGGTTAGATTGTTTTGTTTGATGGCATCCGTATCAAAATTTCTAAGCTGCCCAAGTGCCTTGTGCATGTTCATGAGGCCCATCTGCAGTTTTCTCCCTTGTTCCTTTTTTCGTTTGGGTGCTTCGTGTCACGTCATGTGGGGGTGCCCGAAGAAACGCATTCAGGTTGGGTTGTTTCATTTGAGGGCCACCCTATCAAAATTTCTAAGTTGTGATCGGCCGAGCACCTTGTGCACGTTCATGCGACCTGTTTGTTATTTTCTCCCTTTTGCCTTTGTTCGATCATTTAGCTATCCCATTTCTGGTCGAGGTTAGGGGTTGGATTTTCGTGTGAAAGGTGGGTTGGTAATTGAGTTGTTTTATTCAGGTGTGGCTGAATAATGGCCTTGGATCATTTTTAGGGTCGAAAAATTTATTATCTCCATCTCCACTTAGTAGCATATGAGCGGTAATGTTGGCCATGCTCGTCTTGGGAGGCATATGTGAACAATCTTCCCCTTTTGCTCTGTTTTCTCGAAGTTGGATGGGGTTTTTGTGTGTGGCTCTGTTAGGTCCCTATATTACTAGTATATAACCTTATTGTTATTATTGTGCCCCTAAATTATTATTTTTAGGTCGGCTAGGATTACATTGTGGCCCCATGGACTCCTATATATAGAAAGGAGGTTTTTTAATTTGAATAATCCAAGAATTGTTCATTCCTGTAATGTATTGGAGGTTTCCCCCTCGAAGTGCTTATTTATAAGGTGTTGATATCTCTTTTATTCTCTTTTTTGAGCTGGTTTCACAACATTTGGTATCAGAGCTTTGAGATTCTAGGGTTTCATTGCTCCAAACAAGTCATCGTGGCATTTTCGCTATAATGTTTTTTCTACGAAGGTTAAAAATCCAAAATTTTTAGAGTGCGAAGCCAAAATCCTAAGGAACATCTTCACAAAATTTCAGAGCTTGGTTCACAATATTTTTGGAGATATGATCTGTGAAAATTATGTCATTTTGTAGGCTCCTGAATTTAACCTAAACAGGTCATCCTGGTGTTTTCGTAATAAATTTTTTATACAAAGGTTTAGAAGCTGAATTTTTTTTAGTGCAAAGCCACAATCCTGAGGAACATCTTCACAAAATTTCAGATATTTGTTCGAAATATTTTCGGAGATATGATCTGAGGAAGTTAGGGCTTTTGGAGGCTTCTGAATTTCATCTCAAAGAGGTGATCGTGGGAAAATCTTCATAGCTCTCTCTTTGAGAATCGGATTGGAATGCTGTAAAAAGTGGCCACAAGTACACGGAATATAGTTTTTTTCTATCAATTTCAGATCCAAAGGAGGAAACAGTGGCATGTGGCAAGTTGTACAATTTCACTCTACTCAACCAGTCCAAAATTGGGTCATTGTGGGAGATTGGACATAAATTTGCCTTGAAGAATCCAAATCAGATCAGACCTGTGGAATTTGAAATAAGCTTCAGAGGGCTACTACAGGGCTGAATTTAAGATATCTAGGATCTGCAATTATAGATATATTTCAATTTCAATATCGATCTCCTCAAAATCAAGTAAAAGGTGTGTTTTTTTTTCCGAATTGCATAAGTCTTGTTTGAAGAATCAAGTTGAATTGATTCCAAGTGCATATTGTAGAATAGATATCTATATTAGATTCTAAAATGGCCCCTAAAAATAATTCAACACCCATTAAGGCTTTAGAAAGCTCTGGTACGACTCATGAAGAAAAATAATGGCAACATGACATATCAAAATTACAAGAGCAAGTGCAACACATTTCGCTCTCGCAAAGAGCAACAAAAAATGACATGGAAGTTTTGAAGAAAGGCGTGGAAACTAAGATGGATGGTTTGAAGAAAGGCATGGAATCTAAGATGTATGTTTTGAAGAATGGCATGGAAGCTGGCATGGAATCTAAGATGGATGGCATGGAATCTAATATAGATGGCATGGAAGCTAAGATCGAGGAGAAAATGGAAAACATGAAGAATGATCTAAAACCAGACATGGAAGGTTTAACAAATTTGATACAAGAAATGTTTCCTAATGGTGAAAATATAGTAGAGGAAACTCATGATGAGAACAGAATAAATGTTAATTGTGATTTCATAAAATCTAATGTTGGCAGGGAGAACCACCATATTCCAAAAATGGATATGAGGAAGTTTGATGGAAGGTATCCTGTAACATGTGTTAGAGTCTGTCTCTTCATCCCTCTGTCAGAGATCAAAATCTCTTTTGTTGAATTTCATTTTTAGGTGTCTCATTCACTTCAGTAATTTGCATTCCATTAGGAGCATCGATCGTCTGAAGAAAGGGTGTTTTCACTCATGTTTCTCATGTCTTGTACCTGCTGGCTCACGTTTGTTCATGAAAGTCCATCAAAATCATTTTACAGTCAATGACAGTCAATGTTTGGTCTTTTGGTGGGAAAAGAGTCTTTTTAGGGTTTTCAGTCTCATTAGGTCTAGGGTTTCGCAAATTTAGTCTTCAAAGTGTCCAATAATGCCAACAGGCACATGAGGGAAGTTCAAAATAAGTTTTGATTTCAAAATTTCATCATCATAATGTTAGATCATGATTATTCTTCAAAACTCTGTTTTGAAGAAAAATCGTCAATTTCGTCTTTTGTAATAAATTCCATGTATATTTTCAAAGTTTTTTAGTTGTGAAGATGTTCAGGCGCAACCCTGGTCACCTTTACCAAATTCCATGTCATCTATCCCTACAAAAAATAGACAAGAGTTTCGCCATTCAGCTCAAAAAACTCAAAGGAAACAAGAAAAACATAGTTTATATTAAAAAGTGAAAAGTGCCAAAATCAAACATTAGAAAATGGGTTTTCTAAAAAAAAAATCAAAGTCATTGGGCATATAAGATATTTTCATTGTTCTACAATCCATTTGCACGCCAAAGATAAGAGAGAATCCAAGTAAAGTTTGGAGGAGCGAAAGCATTTGTTAAAGGCCGAACGGTGGGAGGAATTTAGGGTCGCAGTGCACAGAAGGAAGTTCGCGGTGCATTGGAAAGTCGCGGCGCATAGAGCCTCCATTCAGAGTATTTTTTTAAATGTGCGCGGCGCACATACTGCTCGTGGTGCACTGGGTTGTGCGCGTGGCGCACACAGCCGACAGGCAGATTTTGATCACTACTTCACAAAAATCAAATCGACTCAAAATTATTGCTCCATGTAAGTTTAAAACACCTTGATATTACCTTTGGTCAGTGTTTGATGTTTTTGGAAAGATTGGTTTGGAGAGTTTGATTGGTGAAATTATAAACCCTCTCATGTGGTCAAAAACTGCTCCTTAGGGTTTGAATTTGAGTGTTAAAACTTGACTTTGGTGCCAAAACACTCCCACTCCATTTTTCACCTGTGTTTCCCATCACTGTCATATCATCATACAGTCCCTCCCTTACTCCCTTACATCCCATTATCCCTACCCCTCAAATCTTTTCATTCCCTATCCTTATTCCTTTCCCCATATCATTTGCAAAAATTAATAATCCCAAATTCCCAAACACAGTCAAGTGACTGTCCTCACACTTCAATTTTCACTTGACAAAGCTCCACTATACCCACTGTCCATATTTACCATAGTCCTTTCCTATTTTGGTACACATTTGGAAATTGGAGGCAGATACACAAAATTCTTATTTTCACCTCATACAGATCAGCATACACTTGACATACACCTTGTGACACCATGGAGACAGACACTGAAACTTCATATGAACAAGACAGTGATTCTACCACTGAGCTGCATGCACCGAGAAGGCCTCGTAAAGGTGGAAAACATGTGAGAGAAGAGCCCACCTCTTTGACTCAGTTGCAGGCATGCCCACTTTCCATGGCATGTTTTCAAGAGCAGTCATGCTATCAGTACTGTGAGATGATTTCTCGGATTCGGCATCATCAGGAGTTAGCTTGGTTATTTGTTTTACATTTGCATGATGGTCAGGTAACTCTTGCTGGTGTAAACTTCACCTTGACACCAGAAACCATTTCTCAGGCAACAGGAATACCGAATGTCGGTGAAGAGTGGAATAAGAGACATCAGGTGGACAGAGTGCATTATGAACCTTACATCAGGCCTAGATATGTGAGACAACTCAGCAGGGTATTCCAATTTCGGTTCCTATGCGCCTTTGATGAGACTCATTATCCGAACTTTAGTTGTGAGGGCCGGTTTTCACGCCTCTATGCCTACCACATCAGATTCTTGATGCATTTCATGAGAGTGAGGATGATGAACATTCCGTACTTCATGTGCTGAAACGTCGAGATAATGACCAATCTCGTGTAGAAAAAGACTCCTGAGTAGCAGTACAACAACATTTACCATTATGCGCTCATCAAGATCATTGTTGTACATCAACTTGGATTGCAGGGCATTTCATGGGAAGATTTCATTTCCCGTGACTTCTTCACATCCCCTCAGCCTCCTCTGAAGATTGTTCCTGAGCCAGGTGAACCTTCACGTCAGTTTGAAGGTCCCGAGACAGAGCCTATCAGTGTGCCAGTGTACGTCACTTATCAGAGAGGCACGAGAGTATTGTTTGCAGCAGCCCGACGAGTACTATCTCCACCTGGGGTTGAAGGGGTCTCGTTTCCGTCATCATTAGCATAGGTACAGGTACAGGATAGAGGAAAGAGGCCTATGTAGGAGGAGGGCCTTTCAGGAGGCCGTGATACTGATTTCATATTGATTGATGAGGATTTGAGCTCTCCAAGCTCAAAATTGAGAGAGATAATTCAGGAGCAGAAAGCTGAGATCGATACATTGAACGATAAGTTGCAGAGAGCTCAGTGGATCATAAAATATCTGGATCAGCGGAACAAATAGTTGGAGGATCAGCAGACGATCATGGAGTTGCAAAACATCCATGAGAACCGGCAAGCTGCCCGAAGAAGCCCATTTGAGATGACGCCCATTGAGCGTGAGATCAAGGCTGATAGAGAGACTTGGCTTGAGAGGGTAAAAATTCATCTTGAGAAGCTTTTGGAGAAGGAAAAAAAGGATAAAAACATGCTCAGACACATGAAGAACCACTATTGGGCGCGCACGCATGTTTGCAAAGCAAAGATTAAAATCCTGAAGACAAGGCTAAGGAGGGCACTGAAGCGTCACAAAAGGCATGATAGGCTACAAATCTTAGCCAAAGCTTCTTTGGCTGAGAATATAATTTGATCAGGGACCTTCAGCCCAAATTTCAAGGAATTTGGGAAAAATTTTGTCAATTTTGAATTTTTTGGTCACAAAACAGGTTTTTCTGCCCGACGCGTAGTGCCACTTGGCGCACGCTTATAATTGGCAGCTCTTCAGGGGGAAAAAATTACATTTATGGATTTTTTTATCAAAATTTATGCATTCTCATGAATTACCTAAGGATTTCATCAAGTTCTAGGTTTCCTAAAGGGTCAAAAACACCCTAAAAATGGCCTTTCTGCCACTTTTTGCACCCACAGGAAGTAGTGTTGGGAGATTGAATTTTTGGAGGGGAAAATGGAAACCAAATCCAGAAATTCCACTTGGGTTGGAAATTAGACAGGAAATTATTTCCAACGAGCTATCATGCGCTTAATTTTGACTTCGGGAAGGGCCTCAAAATCAGCTCCAAACTTGTGCTACGCATAGAGATTTTGGGCGCGACACATAGAGAATTTTGGCCTATTTTTCACTCAGCTGCTCAGAATTTCGCCTAGTTTTGTCCAGTCTCACTTTTTCTTGTAATTTTTTATGTACCTTGATGTATTTTCATGTCCATGATGTAATTTTGGCACATTTTTACTCATTCTAGAAGATTCATTCACCAAAAGGTGAAATGTAAGTGAATGGATCAGTTTCCTAGCATATAGAGACAAGTTGTTTCATGGCCTATTTTCTAGTTCCTAGTTTAGATATGGTTGAAACAGCTCCTAGAATGATGAGCTCGACCCCTAGAGGCATGGGAATGGGTTATTCTTGTCTATATGATGTATTTTCTCAGTCATTTTCAGGGTTGGACACTTGGGATTGATTAGCACTTCATTGTACATTTCATCTTTGCACTTTTGGCAAAGGAATAGACCAGGGTTTGTAGAAATTTTTGGGATTCATGTGGCTCTGTGTTTTGATGGTGTGTTTCTCTATGTAACTGTAAGTTCACTGATGTTTATGTGTATCATATCCTCTCTCCTTTATTCTTATATTAAACAAATCAGTGTTAAAGGTGGAATTCATTGGTTTGCTCTACTCCGCCTTTAGTTTTGTTTAATTTTTCATGTTTTCATCGGTTTGAGAAGGACTCTTGAGACCATATTTCCCTCTTCATATCCTCACCAGTCTGATCCATCCATTCACTCAATATAAAGCATCAAAACAATTGCCTTCCTTGCCCTAATCAGAACTCTGCAAAAACTAGGCCTAATCCCCGCACCCAAAACTGTCTTTCCCTTTGATCCAAAAAAAACCCTCAAAATCAAAATCAAACTCCTTTACTTATATACCTAACCTAAAATTAGCTTTAATTTAAAGTCATCTCAAGCCCTATTGACTATTTCTTCTGAGATTGACCCAGAGAGAGCCCTCCCCTGTTCCGGTAGGGATAGCTACCAGACTGAGCGTGGTTTGATGTTACCCTGAACTCTGCCTTTTTCAGCCTGAGGTAGATTTAGGAAATAACAACATGGATACTACATATGGAGAAATATTTTTATCTGCATAATGTGCAAAACACACAAAAGGTACACATTGCAACTTTAGATTTAGAACAAAATACTTTTTTATGGTATCGATGGCTTTGCTCCTGTAAAAAATTGTCACTTTGTCAATTTTTACGGAGGAAATGATAGCACATTATGAGGATACAAAGAAAAACACCTTATTTAGCCAATTGATAAATCTCAAACAAAAGGTTTTAATGGAGGAGCACATTGAGGACTTCCAAAAATTGAATATAAGGGTAACTGATATTCCAGAGGAACACATGATTGATCTCTTCATAGGTACTTTAAAGGATAACATCCAACATGAAGTTTGTGTTTTGGAACCTGATTCATTGGAGAAGGCATTGAGTTTGGCAAGAAAAATTGAATGTAAAATTATGGAAACAAGGAAGCCTACCACTCACTTCTATAAAGAGGGAAGTGTTGCTACTCCTAGATTTCCACAACCTACAAGGTTGACACCACAAAAGTTGGAAGAAAAAAGAGAAAAAGGGCTTTGCTACAGTTGTGATAGAAAATACACTAAAGGTCATAAGTGTGCTGAGAATAAATTATTTTACATAGATTGTGAAGAGGAAGAAGAAAACAAACAAGAAGATGATATACACCAGGAACAAACCCAAGAAGAAGAAGAAATGAGTCCAACCATATCGTGTAATGCATTGGCAAGAATTACCACTCCTCAAACTCTCACGATAGAAGGACATATCAAGAAGAAAAAGGTAATAGTGTTGATTGATTCAAGTAGTACCCATAATTTTTTTCATTGTAAGGTAGCCAAGGAATTGAATTGTTTCCTATACCCAGCACCAGAATCTCAAGTGATGGTTCCAAATGGAGGAACAATAAATTTCTCTAGAAAATGCCATAATATAAAGCTAACCATGGGGGAATATGTATTGAATATTCCAATGCTTTCCATTCCTATGGGAGGTGCTAATGTTGTACTAGGAGTACAATGGTTACAATCTTTGGGGACGGTAGATTTTAATTTTCAAGAACTTTTCTTGAAATTTTTTTCAGAAGGAAAGGAAGTTGAATTATGGGGTATTGCATGGAAGCTGGGAAAGATAATAAGCTCTAATGTCATGACAAAGCTTCTAAAGAAAGAACAACGAGGCATAATTGCACAATTATGCTCACTAGAAGTTCCAACATCAAAATCATCTATTTCTACCCTATTCCTCATATTCCCTCCTATATTCCCATATATTTGGCAATCAAATCAAAACAAAAAATTCTCATTGTCATCCAATACAACATAGACCTTGCATAGACCTTGGACATCATGGAGACAGATACTGATACATCCTATGACCGAGACAGTGATTCCACCACTGAACTACATGCACCAAGGAGAAAAAAAGTTGTTTGGAGAAGGAAAACAAGGAAAAGAACATGCTCAAGCACATGAAGAACCATTATTGGGTGAGGAATCATGTTTGCAAGGCGCGAAATCAAGATCGTGAAGGCAAAATTAAAGAGAGCATTAAACCGTCACAAAAGGCATGATAGACTCCAAATTTTGGCCGAAGCTTCCTTGGCTCAGCATAGCGCTTGATGGTCGACATTCAACCCAACAACCATAATAACCCCCTTATTGTTATTATTGTACCCTTGTAACCCCCATATTGTTATTATTGTGACCTTAAATTATTATTGTTAGGTCGGCTAGGATTACATTGTGGCTGCACTAGGATTACATTATGGCCCCATGGACTCCTATATATAGAAAGGAGGTTTTTTAATTTGAATCATCCAAGAATTGTTGATTCATGTAATGTATTGGAGGTTTCCCCCTCGAAGTGGCTTATTTCTAAGGCATTGATATCTCTTTTCTTATCTTTTTGGATCTGGTTTCACAACATTTGGTATTAGAGCTTTGTGATTCTAGGATTTCGTTACTCCAAACAGGTCATCGTGGCATTTTCACTATAACGTTTTTTCATGAAGGTTAAGAATCTAAAATTTTTAGAGTGCGAAGCCAAAATTCTGAGGAACATTGTCGCAAATTTTCAGAGCTTGGTTCGCAATATTTTTGGAGATATGATCTATGCAAATTAGGTCATTTTGCAGGCTCCTGAATTTAACCTAAACAGGTCATCATGGTATTTTAGTAATAAATTTTTTCTACGAAGGTTCAGAAGATGAAACTTTTAGAGTGTGAAGCCGCAATCCTGAGGAACGTCGTCGCAAAATTTCAAATATTAGTTCGCAATATTTTCGAAGATATGATCTGAGGAATTTAGGGCTTTTTGAGGCTTATGAGGTATTGGAGGTTGCCCCCTCGAAGTGGCTTATTTCTAAGGCATTGATATCTCTTTTCTTCTCTTTTTGGAGTTGGTTTCACAACATTCTTGAGATGACTGGCCGATCGCCTATTTTTCTCCCACGTCCTTTGGTCGGTCATTGGATTTGTTGAAATCGTCTCTTTTCTATGTCTATCTTGTGGCCCTCGGTCACATGTTTACTCCATTGAAATCAACTCTTTGCTATGTCGCTTGTTGGTTTCATTGAAGTCGACTCTTCACTATATTGTTCATTTTATCACTTTTTGCTATGGGTGGAGGGGTTGGATTTTTGTGTGCAAGGTGGGTTGGTAATTATGTTGTTCATTCAGCTACGCCTGAAGGATGGCTTTGGGTCATTTGTAGAGTCATTGCCTCTCATCTTCTCTCCATCCCCACTTGGTAGCAGATGAGCGGTAATGTTGGCCATGCTCGTCCTCGGAGGCATATGTGAACAAAGTTACCCTTTTTCTCTGTTTTCTTGGAGTTGGATGGGGTTTTTGTGTGTGGCTCCTTGAGATGATTTCCCACTTGCCTATGTTTCTCCCGTGCCCTTTGGTCACTCATTGGATTTTTTGAAATCGACTCTTTACTATGTCTCTCTCGTGGAACTTGGTCACACGTTTGCTCTGTTGAAATCGTCTCTTTTCTATGTTGATCATTGGATTCTTTGAAGTCGAATCTTTTCTATATTTTTCATCTCCTCCTTTTTTAGTGTGGGGGGAGGGGATTTATTTTCATGTGAAACGTGGGTTGGTAATTGAGTTTTTTGTTTAGGTGCGCTTGAAGAATGGCCTTGGGTCATTTGTAGGGTCGTCGACTCTCATCTTCTCAACATCACGACTTGGTAGCACATGAGCGGTAATTTTTTCCATGCTCATCCTGGGAGGCATATGTGAACAGAGCTACCCTTTTTCTCTATGTTCTCATACTTGGATGAGGTTGTTGTGTGTGCTTCCTTGACATGACCATCTACTCACCTATGTCACTCTCGTGCCCCTTGGTCGCTCTTTGGATCCGTAGACATTGGCTCTTTGCTATATTGTTCACCTCCTCCCTTTTTGGTGGGTGGGAGAGGTCTGATTTTCTCTCGTTGGCTCCGTGAAATCAACTCTTCACTATATTATTCACCTCCTCCCCTTTTGGTGGTGGGGAGGGGTTGGATTTTTGTGTGAAATGTGGGTTGGTAATTGAGTTTCTTATTTGCGTGTGCCTAAAAAATGGCCTTGGGTCATATGTAGGGTGGATTACATTAATATTCTCTCCATCCCCGCTCGATAGCACATGAGCGATAATTTTTGGCCATGCTCATCCTTGGAGGCATATGTGAAAAATTCCCCTTTCGCTCCCTCTTCTCAGAATTGGATGGGTTTTGTGTGTGGCTCCTTGAAATGACTATCCTCTTCATTGTTTGGCTTTTTATAGTGCTGGTTTCTTATGCTTGTACTCTTTCTATGTTAGCATTGTGGGTTGAGATACATACATTTAAGAGTAATGTGGAAGGGTTTTGGTTGTAAGCCACCACTCTTGCTTTGTTTTTCCATTGGGTGATGTGAGGAGCAGTTATCCTTGTTTTAAAATTAAGGTTTGGAATTCCTTTCAGAGTGTATGTCGTATATCCCTGCATTGGATTTGAGGCTTTGATAGTTTTGGTGGCCAATATGTTTGATCAAGTGATAGGATTTTTCCTTGCATCTAGCATGCGCAATATAATTTTGCAGCTTGGAATGTTGAGACACTAGGTGATGGGTATTTCATGTTTTGATTGCATATGAAATTGTGGTCCAATGGGGAGGAGGCTCGCTACGTTGATGGTGGGGGATATATCTAGAAGGAGGAATTTAAGGTTGAACGCTTTGACCTCCATCCTCTATGTGGATATCTACTTTCAGTTGAACAAATTCCCTGAGAGTGAAGCCATTAAGATTGCAGTACTGCACTTTGATGGTGAAGCACACAATTGGTGGTTCCATGGGTTGTCTACATTGGGCCATGCCAATGTGACTGTTGATCAGCGGTTGTCATTGATGTCAACCCAAGCAGAAACAGGTGCTAATCCAATATTGCATGGGAATTTTGACCTACCAAATTAATATATTCTGGGTCAATAATTATTTTGATGGTTTCTACTTGTCGATATGTTTCCATTGATATATGGCACGCCATGTAATTATTCACAGTTTGAGAGATATTCATGTTTGAAGTTTGTACCCCTAGTTAGTGGTCTAAAACCCCATGGGGTTGGGGCATGGGTCATTGAAAAGTCATAATTAATATTTTTTAAGCTCCTAAAATCCCTCCTACGTTCACTTATTGAAGCCCCTCTCAACTTAAGCATTTATATAAATTGTGATCTTCATTTCCTCCTTAGGCAAGGGATTTCGCCATCTGAAACGGGTCATTGTGGAATTTGCGCTATAAATTTTATTCTACGAAGGTTCAGAAGCTGAAAGTTTTATGAGGTGAAGCCAAAACCCTGAGGAAGTTTCTATAAAAATTTTAGATCAAGGTGAGCAATATTTTTGGAGATATGATCTGTGGAAGTCAGGCTTTTTGTAGGCTCCTGAAATTCATCTCAAAGAAGTGACCTTGGTAAATGTGTCATAACTCTCTCTATAAGTATCAAATTGGAATTCCATAAAAGGTGTTGGATAGTGCATAGTCTATAATTTCCACTCTATCAATTTCAGAGCCAAATGAAGAAACATTGACACGTGGTATTTCGTACAAGTGTGCTCTGCTGAAACAATCCATAATTACGGAATTGTGAGAGATTGGGTATAAATCTCTCTTGAAGAATCCAAATTGGGTCAGACCTATGGCATTGGAAAGAAGACTTAGAGGACAACTACAGCACTGAAAATCAAATATTGAAGATTTGAAATAACAGAGATACACCAGATTGAATATAGAGCTCCTAGAAGGCAAGAAAAAGCTAGATCATGTGTTGTCAAGGGTTGCAAAGGACCATAATTTCTATGGCAGAAAAGCAAAGCAAGGTGCAAAAGAGGGTAGCATGACAATATCAGCAACCAAGGTGCATAACAGCAGCAAGAATTTCATCATATGAAGTCTTCAAGTGGGCAGCACTGCATACAATCATTGTAAAGGTATCATTGTACTTAGTCATTGTAAATAAATTATTGTACAAATTGTACTAGTGTCTATCTGCCAAGGGTTGAAGAGCCAGTGTTGGGAGGGCTAGGATCATCATTAGGTGGTTGTGTCAAAGCGGGGGTTATGGTCTAGTATATCTTCTTCTTCTGCATCATTCTATATCATTGTAAAGTGGACCATTTTCCATGGTATGAGAGTCCATTCATATTTTATTCTTCTATAGGGTGGTAGGGTGGTGCTAGGGTGAGTTGTAGCTCATTGGGTGTTGGGGCATCCATTCAGTTGAATACTGAAGAATCTTGAGTGTTGGAGCATCCATCCAGTGGGAGTTGGAGAAGAATGCTTTTCTAGATTCTAGGAAGTTGGAGCTTTATTTTCAATTGGAGTTGAATATTAAAGAATTATTAGAAAAGCATTAGGTGGTTTTTGTCCCGAAGTGGGTTTCCACCTTAAAAAATGTGTGAATTTGTGTTCCTCTTGTTTGCTACTATCATTGTACAAACACTGACAATAATTGAATATTAACTAATGCTCTAAGAGAAAGGAATACTGATTCACCCCCCCCGCCTCCTCTCAGTATTTCCAACAATTGGTATCAAAGCTTGGTTCCTTCAATAGTAGTTTAACAGCTGGAAGGAGGTCATGGAGCATACCAGGAATGGTTTACCTCTATTCAATGAAAATAATTATGCACTTTGGAAAGGAAGAATGGAGGTTTATCTCTTGGCGCAAGGTTACGAAGTATGGGACACTGTTCACAACGGATTTACATCAACTACGGATGAAGAAGGTAAGAAGAATTTGGTAAATGATGCAAAAGAAAAGAATATTATTATCAGTGGACTTATTGAATCTGATTATCATAAGGTGTTGGGTTGTAAAACTGTCAAAAATGTATGGGACAAGCTTGAGAATATATATGCAGGTGACTCAAATGTCAAAGAAGCAAAGCTTCAAATATATAGAGAAAAAATTGAGCAACTCAGAATGAAAGAAGATTGCACCATTGCTGCATACTTACAATACATTGATGAAATAACCAATACTCTAGAAGGATTGGGAGAGCCAGTTGACGAGAAGACTATTATATGGAAGATTCTTAGAATGTTACCAGGGAGATTCAACCCAAAGGTATTGGTCTTAGAATACAGTGAAAATCTGGACAAACTCAGCAAAGAGGAATTACATGGAGTTCTCATAGCATATGAAATGAGACTTGATGAAGAAGAGGGTACTTCGCATCTAGAAACTGCGTTCGTTGCATCTAAGAAAACCAATAAGGATAAACAACCTTCAATTGAAAATACATGCACCTGCAACTGTGAAGAAAATGGAGATGATGAAGAAGGTCTTTCAGATGAAGAATATGCTTACTTCACGAGAAAACTAAAAATTGGTAAGGGACAATTCAAAGGTAAACTTCCATTGATATGTTTCAGTTGTAATGAGGTTGGGCATTTTGCAGCAAAATGTCCAAACAGAAGTAATGGAAACTCAAAAGGAAAGAAAGGCCTTAAGAAATTCAACAAGAAAGGATCCAAAAGGAACTTTCTCTTTAAAGAAGATAGCTCATCATCCGATGAAGACAATGACAGTGAAGAAGAATCCAATGAGAGAGTATTGTTTATGGCCAAGCACAATAAACAAGAGGTACCAAACAACGAAGAAGAAGGATGGACCATAGAATAATTTTATGAGGAAGCAATCAAGCTTATAAAAGATCTCAAGGCGGAGAAGATCCATTCCAATACTCTTGAAGAACAAGTTCAAGGTCTCAAAATTGAAGTTGAAGAACACAAATGCATTGAAGAGTCACTTCAAAAGAAGTTGGAAGAAAGCAACCAAGAAAGGGAAGAATTAGAAGCCGAAGTAGTCTCGCTACGTGAGGAAGTGAAGAAAGGAAAAACTATCCAAAACTATGCCAACAACTCAAGGGCATTGGAAGAACTCATCAAAAATCAACGATCTTACAACGACAAAACTAGCATCAGTTATAAAGAAGAAGAAGCAGGACCTTCTACAACAAAATACAATGAACCTATGAGCTCTAACATGCATGTAGACTTCATTGGACAAGATTCGCAAGAACAACCTTGGAAGACAATTCCTCGACGAAAATTTCCATCCAGGTACCAACATATTTTTTATGGCTACTATTATTCATGTGGAAAATTTGGTCATAAAGCTATATAATGTTGCATGTACCCTAGGAACGAATACAATTTTAGGAGATCCGTCAAATATGAACCTCCCAGGGCTCAGCGAAATATCAATAGATTTTAACATTTAAGAAATAATATTGAATGCTACAAATTTCTAAACTTTGGACACATAGCCAAAGACTGCAGACTTGAAAATCCTCTAGAAGAATCTTCAAAGCCACAAAATGAATGAACATGGAAGAAGAAGAAGAATGATAATTGTGCTCTCGCTCTCAAGGCTCAAAAGAAAAAAGATGTGTGGTATGTTGATAGCGGTTGCTCAACACATATGACTGGAGATAAAAATAAATTTGTATCTCTGAAAGAGAAGAAGGATGGAACCGTGTCCTTTGGAAATGATGGATCTTCAAATGTTATAGGATCAAGTACTGTCACTCTCGGAAGCAAAGATTCTCTAGCCAATAATGTTCTACTGGTTGAAAACATGAATCACAATCTGCTTAGTGTTGGACAAATGTGTGATCAAGGACACACAATACTATTCAACTCCACGAAATGTGAAATCAGGAAAGGCGTGTATGGTGAAATTGTGGCTACAGCAAGTCGAGCTCCAAATGACATATATGTTCTAGATGAAGCAACTAAAGCATGCCTAATAGCTAAAGAGGATGATACAATAATTGGTAGCAATGATGATCGACTAAGTAAGAAGTTTGCTACAAAGGTGCAAAGTGATTTCGAGATGTCTTTACTTGGTGAGCTAACATACTTCTTAGGGCTTCAAATATCTCAGCAAGAGAAAGGAATATTTATATGTCAAGCCAAGTACATCAAGGAAATTCTCAAGAAATTTAAAATGGAATATTGCAAACCCATCCTTACTCCAATGGTAGCAGGTTGCAAATTGAGCATAGAAAACTCATCTAAGGATGTGGATCAAAGGTTGTACAGATCTATGATTAGTAGTATTCTATATGTAACAGCCTCCCGACCAGATGTTATGCAAGTAGTTGGACAAGTAGCAAGATTCCAAGTAGCACCAAAAGAATCACATATTAAATATTCGCCAGCATTGGAATATCTTCGCCAAAAGCTTGGTATTCTCCCAAGTTCTCATTAGATTTTCCTTTTTCATAATATAAAGGGGGAGTGGAAGTAGATTACAGGTCTGCAGGATGGTTGTGTGTCAGGGGGAGTGGAAGTGTGTATAGGTCCGTAGGATGGTTGTGTTTCAGGGGGAGTTACCCTTTGCCATTGATGTCAAATGGGGAGAGAATGTTGTAGGAAGAGGTGTCATGATCGCAGGGGGAGTACTTGTGTTGCCATCAATGCCAAAGGGGGAGATTGTTGATCAGCGGTTGTCATTGATGTCAACCCAAGCAGCACCAGGGGCTAACCCAATATTGCATGTGAATTTTTACCTACCAAATTAATATATTCTTGTTTAATAATGTTTTTTATAGTTTCTACTTGTCAAGATGTTTCTGTTGATATATGGCATGCCATGTAATTCTTCACGGTTTGAGAGATATTCATGTTTGAAGTTTGTAACCCCAGTTAGTGGGCTAAAACCCCATGGGGTTGGGGCATGGGTCATTGAAAAGTCATAATTAATATTTTTGAAGCTCCTAAAATCCCTCCCACGTTCACTTGTTGAAGCCCCTCTCAACCTAAGAATTTATATAAATTGTGATCTTCATTTCTTCCTTAGGCAAGGGATTTCGCCATCTGAAATAGGTCATTGTGGCATTTTCGCTCTAATTTTTTTTCTACGAAGGTTCAAAAGATGAAATGTCTATGAAGCGTAGAGGAAATCCTAAGAAAGCTTCTGTAAAATTTTTAGATCAAGGTATGCAATATTTTTGGATATATGATCTGTGGAAGTCAGCGTTTTTGCAGGCTGTTGAAATTCATCTCAAATAAGTGACCTTGGTAAATTCGTCATAACTCTCTCTCTGTGTATTGGATTGGAATTCCATAAAAATTGAAGGATAGTGCATAGTCCGCACATTTTTCTCTATCAATTTCAGAGTGAAATGAAGAAAATTGACACATGTCACGCCGTACAAGTGCGCTCTGCCGAAACAGTCCATAATTAGGGCATTGTGAGAGATTGGGTATAACTTCCTCTTGAAGAATTAAAATTGGGTCAGACCTATGGCATTTGAAAGATGACTCAAAGGACTATTACAGGACTAAAAATCAGATATTGAGGATCCGAAATAACTGATATACACCAGATTCAATATCGAGCTCCTAGAAGGTAAGAAAAAGCTAGATCATGTGTTGTCAAGGGTTGTAAAGGACCAGAATTTCTACGACGGAAAAGAAAAGCACGTTGCAACAGAGGGTAGCATGACAAGAGTAGCAACCAAGGTGCATAACAATAGTAAGAAGTTCATCATATGAAGTCTTCAAGTGGGCAACACTGCATACAATCATTGTAAAGGTCTCATTGTACTTATTCATTGTAAATACATTATTGTACAAATTGTACTAGTGTCTATCAGCCAAGGGTTGAAGAGGCAGTGTTGGGAGGTCTAGGATCATCATTAGGTGGTTGTGTCAAAGTTTGGGTTATGGTCTATTGTATCTTCTTCTTCTGTATCATTCTATATCATTGTAAAGTGGATTATTTTCCCTTGTATGGGAGTCCATTATTCTTTTATTCTTCTATAGGGTGGTAGGGTGGTGCTAGGGTGAGTTGTAGCTCATTGGGTGTTGGGGCATCCATTCAATCGACTACTGAAGAATATCGGGCGTTGGAGCGTCCATCCAGTCGGAGTTGGAGAAGAATTCTTTTCTAGATTCTAGGAAGTTGGAGCTTTATTTTCAATTGGAGTTGAATATTAAAGAATTAATAGAAAAGCATTAGGTCGTTTTTGTCCCGGAGTGGGTTTCCACCTTAAAAACTGTGTGCATTTGTGTTCCTATTTTTTGCTGCTATCATTGTACAAACACTAATAATAATTGAAGATTAACTAATTCTCTAAGAGAGAGGAATACTGATTCACACCCCCCCCCCCTCTCTTAGTATTTCCAATAGTGTCTGCCTACTATAAACTCACTAGAAGACTGGTGGAGAGGTTTGACAGAAAGGATCCATAAGCACCTTTGATGAGCATTAAAAATTTAAAGCAATCAGGAAATGAAGAAACTTATATCTCTGAGTTTCCGAGACTCTCAGTTATGGTTCTTGATCTGTCTGTAGCAAGGAGGGTGTACATGTTCATCTATGGCTTGGATGAACCTTTGCATGGGATGGTTAAATATACCAAGCCCACCACTTTGCATGATACCATTGAGAGTGCTAGAGACCTCCAAGATGCCTTTCCAAAAGCAAAGGAAACTCTCCAGAGCAAGGCCCCTCACCTTTCTAAATGGAAGGAAGAGAAAGTTGCTCCCTCCAAGGAGAGCTCATTGAAGAAGCCTCTTGATATTGAACTCAGGAGGGAGCTAAGAAAGAAGAGACTATGTTCCACATACCAAGAGTCATGGGAACCTAGACATAGATGTGCTACTGGGAAAGCACACTACATAGAAGTCTTCTCAGATTTTGAGGAGGAATATGAAGATGATGAAACAAGGAGGGGTCACAATGCTGATAATGTGGAGGGAGATCCAACACCATCTGGAGATGGGGATGGAGCCTTTGCTCCAATAGGTGGAACTCTTACATCTTTGAGAGGAGTTCTTAAGTACTTGACCCTAAGAGTACAAGGTTCAATCATGAATCAGAGGGTATCTGTGCTGATTGAAAGTGGGGCAACCCACAACTTTATTGATACTCATCTTGTGCAGAGGAGAGAAATCCCTACTGATACTTTTGAGAGATTTTCTGTTTTGGTCCCAGGAGATAGGACAATGCAATGCATGCAATATGTTCCATCACTCTTAGTTACTATGGGGTCCTACACTTTGGTGGATCACTTTTTTGTAGTTGACATACCAGACACCAATATCATTTTGGGTGTCCAATGGTTGATTACATTGGAGAAGGTCACCACTGATTGTAAGGCTTTGCAAATGGAGTGGGTGGACATGAAGAGTGGTAAGCCCCAAATGATCCAAGGAAAGCGTAATTATCCTTCACCTAGCACTTCCACACAAACAACAGAGATCAATTTGTGCAGTGGAAGCAAGGATCTCATAGTCCCTTCATTAATGTTCATGAGCTTTCTGCATGGGACATTCCTATCTAGTGGCAAGCCACCAGATTCAGATCTTGTGGGGGAAGCCTCACAAAGTGCTACTCAAAATCTAAATCCAGGAAGGATTGAAGCAATAGGGGACCAAGCTACAGTGTTGGAGGGCTTGGGACAAATCAAGAGTGAGGGGGATCCTCTCACTATATCACTATAACCTTCTCTCTTTTCTAGATCTGCGCTATGGGAGGAGGAGAATGGGAGGATCAACCTTCCAACACACATATTTGTCATTGGAAATGTCAGAGAAGAGATCAATAGCATGAAAAACACTTCCATGGAGGTATCTCATCGCTCTCTTTGTTGAGCAGTGTGGATCTGTACTGGAAATCTCAACTTCTTGTAGAGTATTCCAAAGATCTCCACACCGGTATGATACTATATGACCTACAGCAAGAAGAGGGATATTTAGTCCAAGGGGGAGTAATCTACTTTCATGGTTGGATCTTCCTGTCTAGAGATTCTGAGCTCAAACAAAAGATACTACAGAGGGCACACAAGGAATTCCTTCTTAGCCATATGCAGTCCATGAAGATCTACACCCTGATCATGAGGAGATTTGATTGGGAGGGGATGAGAGAGGACCTACATAAACACTTTCAAGAGTGCATTAACTATGGAGGATAGGTATAGACAATGGACTCTTTGCAAGTGTCATCTCAGCCAGTTCTTCCTTTGCTTGAGAGGAGGGAAATTCTCATGCACAACTCCTTGTGTATGAAGAACTATGATGGTAAACGATCTGATCATGTTAAGCAAGATCTATTTTATGATTTTTCACATTATTTTACCATGTTTTTACAGGCTACGAATCCTAAAGGGGGGAGGGATCATGTGGATCTCATATTTTTTTGAGGGCCAATAGAAATTTTGAACTTGGCCACTCCCTTGTTGTGCAAAGGGAGATTCCTTTTCATGATGGGTGCTTCCCAAGGCACCAAACATATCTGATATCTCCAGCTATGTTGAAATAACTTATGCAATAAATGTGTGGGGGGAATGCCACTTGCCACACCTTGATATAATGCAGGTAGAAGGTGCACTACGCTGACATCACATGTGGGAATTTGACCCCCCTCTTCAAGGTCAAATTTCTGTTTGCATATATGTAGTTTTGCTTCCATACTTGGATGATATAGTTGTAATGTTTTTGGAGTTGTATGGCAGAATTATGGACATTTTTTATGTACCACATGGATTGGGACTTCTCTATGAGCCTCATGCTACATGTTTTAGATAAATCATTGCTCCAGCTATGTTTATTTCTGTTGAATTTTTCACTCCTGGTGGGATGGACTATGCACATATTATGTTGACCTTGGAGGAACAATACCTAATGTATTGGCTTGATGAGACCTTGGATTATGATGAGGATTGGATCATTGATGATGCCATCAATGAAGGAGGGGAAGTACTACAGCTCTCACCCTATCAGTTTCATGAGGACAAGCAACAATTTGGAGGGGAGGACTATAATATTCCTACTTATCCTAAGCAAAGAGGAATATACATTTTAGTTTTACTTTCTGTTGCATGAATAAATGAATAAAGGAGGACATGTAAAACTCCTGAAAAGACTGAATAAATCAATTCCCATGTGAACAAGGATAAATCAGGGCCATGTAAATAAATCACTGATAGGTGTGAAATCGGTTTTGAGCTATGAGACTAGGTCAACCTTGACCAAATCTACAACACTATCTAGATTCAATGTACCTCATAAAGGGACAACGCAGTTCTGGAAGGAGGCCCCTCATGTGAAAGGAGATAACTCATCAAGGTGGTTTAGGGTTTGTGAAGGCTCTCATCTTATAGAAGGAAGGGGAAGGCAGCAAGAGGAGATTGTTGATTGATTATATTTCTGAGTATCTTGTTTGTTTAGAAAAATACTATTCTCTGTTGTTTAGTGGAAAGTTGTGCTACTTAGCATATGGAGTTACTATGTAGGGATTTCAGCTCTTCCATTGAGGATTCTTGGAGGAGTATTTGTTGATTTGATCCACTATCAGGCTTTGGGCCAAGCTCTACTTCCAACTGCAACGTAGATCCAGTGAGGGTTTGCTTGCTTTTGTAGGTTGTAGCAAGTGGGATTCTAGATCTACTTAGATATAGCTTGTATTGATGCCTCTTCTCAGTGAGTGTGTCATTTAACCTCTTGGAAGAGTGCATCCATTGTTTTAGCTTCAAAATTGTATCTTGGCATACGGCCAACTCTGTTAATTAAGCTACATCGTAGTTTCCTTGGAGGAACTGCGTTATTTTCAGTGGAGACTTTAGAGGGTGTTTTGACCCCATTTTTTATGAGAGATCTCTGGTGTTGGGATTTTCCTTTCACTTTGGTGATCCATGGATTAGCTTGTTGATCCATGTTCTATCAGATCTGATCTATTTTAATGTAAATTCATCTTCAGAAATTTCTGAAGCATTCTTCAGATCTGCAACTTAAAACTCAGATCTACTCTTTGTAATGCATGATTTGGTCAAAACCCCAAGGGGATCTTGTAAGTAAGTCTTTCTAGTTTCTAGATCTGAAATGGATCTGATGTTTAGTCCACAGATCTTTCCTAGATCTGAGATGTAATTTTCAGCTGTTTCATCTCCTTAGAATAACACTGTTGAGCCATTTTGCAGTTTATATATGTGTTGCAGCCTTCTTTTCTGAAGATTTCTTCCTCTCTTGTCTCTTGTACTCTACTATATATTGAAATATATTCATTATAATTCTGATTTTCTTCTGTATATTCATAATTTGATCTCATTTGATGTCCTCCTACTCATACTCTCCAATACTACGTTATTTCTGAAGTAGTTTTTTGTACATAGTTGCAGCCCCTCTTGTAGGGTGTTTTTCAGCTAGACTAGGTGGTGGGAGATCTGTTTACCACACCTAGTTTGATTTGTTTTTGCTCCCCTTTTTGGATCTAGACTCTGAATCTGCTGATATAAGGGATCCAATAACACATTTCTATGCATAAATCTCCTAGGAGTGCGTTATTTGAGCGGGCTTTCTGTGCTATTCCAGATTTGGAATATAACAGTGGTATCAGAGCTCCTTTCTTAGCACAGCCTGTGCTTTCCTTGGAGCACCACAACCATGTTGCATTCAAAATAAGATGAACCTCTTACTGAGAGGGAAAAGAGGTATCATAATAGAAGTCACAAGAATTTTTATTACACTACAGATGAGAAAGACAAGGGTAAAGCTCCTAAAACTGCATATGACAAAGAAGAAGAAGATTTTGCAAGAACTCTTTTGGTGGCCATGCAAGATCTTGCCAAAGAGATAAAAGAGATGAGGATGGAAAAAATGAGGGAATCTCATGGGAGATTTCATTCGGGGGAAAGCTTTGACATTTCTCATCACTAGATTGGTCAACCAGTGAACCGGCCACAATCCCCCCAAGCTCCACAATGCTCCACTATGCCTACCTTCTTGGTTGTGGAGAATGAAGGACCACAAGAGAAAGCATCCCTTGAAGACTACTTTGTGGAATATGAATCTCAGAATTAGAGATTCAGAGACCACTTAAGTTACCAAGATTTTTTTCACCTCAAAGACATAAGAAGACCAAGGCAGTAGTATAGAGATGGTGTGTTCTTCCATAATCATGATATACATCACTCTATGGGTAAGTTAATTTTTCCCAAGTTTGATGGGTCACCCACTAGTTCGGCCAAGGCATGGGTAGAGAAGCTGGACATCTACTTTTATTTGAACAAAGTCCCTGAGAGTGAAGCCATTAAGATTGCAGTGTTGCACTTTGATGGTGAAGCACACAATTGGTAGTTCCATGGGTTGTCTACATCGGGCCATGCCAATGTGACTGCCTACTCTGAATTCACTAGAAGACTCGTGGAGAGGTTTGAAAGAAAGGATCCAGAAGCACCTTTCATGAGCCTTGCAAAGTTAAAGAAATTGGGAAATGTAGAAACTTATATCTCTGAGTTTCTGAGATTATCAATTATGGTTCCTGACCTGTCTACAGCAAGGAGGGTGTACATGTTCATCGATGGCTTGGATGAACCTTTGCATGGGTTGCTTAAATATACCAAGCCCACCACTTTGCATGATACCATTGATAGGGCTAGAGACCTCCAAGATGCCTTGCCAAAAGCAAAGGCAACTTTCTAGAGCAAGGCCCCTCACCTTTCTAAAGGGAAGGAAGAGAAAGTTGCTCCTTCCAAGGAGAGCTCATTGAAGAAGCTTCTTGATATTGAACTTAGGAGGGAGATGAGAAAGAAGAGACTATGTTTCACTTGCCAAGAGTCATGGGCACCTGGACATAGATGCGTTGCTAGGAAAGCACACTACATAGAATTCTTCTCAGATTTTGAGGAAGAATATGAAGATGATGAACCAAGGAGGGGTCACAACACTGATAATGTGGAGGGGGATACAACACCATCTAGAGATGGGGATGGAGCCTTTGATCCAATAGGTGGAACTCTTGCATATTTGAGAGGAGTGCCTAAGTACTTGACCCTAAGGGTACAAGTTTCAATGATGAATTAGAGGGCATATGTGCTGATTGACAATGGCGCAACCCACAAATTTATTGATGCTCATCTTGCGCAAAGGAGAGAAATCCCTATTGATACTTTTGAGGGATTCTCTATTTTGGTCCCAGGAGATAGGACAAGCAATGCATGCAATATGTTCCATCACTTTTAGTTACTATGGGGTCCTACACTTTGGTGGACCACTTTTTTGTAGTTGACATACCAGACACCAATATCATTTTGGGTGTCCAATGGTTGATTACATTGGGAAGGTCAGCACTGATTGGAAGGCTTTGCAGATGGAGTGGGTGGACATGAAGAGTGGTAAGCCCCAAATGATCTGAGGCATGCATACTTATCTTTCACCTAGCACTTCCACACAAACAACAGAGATGGATTTGCGTAGTGGAAACAAGGATCTCATAGTCCCTTCATTAATTTTCATGAGCTTTCTGCATGGGACATTCCTATCTAGTGAAAAACCACCTGGGAGGCCACCGGATTTAGATATTGTGAGGGAAGCCTCACAAAGTGCTAATCCAAATCTAGATCCAGGAAGGATTGGAGCAATAGGAGACTAAGCTACAACGCTGGAGGGCTTGGGACAGCTCAAGAGTGAGGGGGATCCTCTCACTGTATCACTATCACCTTCTCTCTTTTCTAGATATGCACTGTGGGAGGAGGAGAATGGGAGGATTAGCCTTCCAAAACACATCTTTGGCATTGGAAATGTTAGAGAAGAGATCAGCAACATGACAAAAACTTCCATGGAGGTATCATCAGTGCTGTCCTTGTTGAGCAGTGTGGATTTGTACTAGAAATCTCAACTGCTTGTAGAGTATTCCAAAGATCTCCACACAGGTATGATACTAGATGACTTGCAGCAAGAAGAGGGCTATTTAGTCCAAGGGGGAGTCATCTACTTTCATGGTAGGATATTTGTGTCTAGAGCTTATGAGCTCAAACAGAAGATACTACAAATGGCACCCAAGGAATTCCTTCTCAGCCATATGCAGTCCATGAAAATCTACGCCCTGATTATGAGGAGCTTTGATTGGGAGGGGATGAGAGAGGACCTACATAAGCACTTTCAAGAGTGAATTAACTATGGATGATTGGGGAATCCAATGGAATCTTTGCAACAGTCATCTCAGCTAGTTCTTCCTTTGCTTGAGACGAGGGAAATTCTCATGCACAACTCCTTGTGTATGAAGAACTATGATGGTAAAGGATTTGATTATGTTAAGAAAGATCTATTTTTTGATTTGTCACATTATTTTACCATTTTTTTGCAGGCTATGACTCCTAAAGTGGGTGAGAGATCATGTGGATCTCATAGTTTTTTTAGGGCCAATAGAAATTCTGAACTTGGCCACTCCCTTGTTGTGCAAAGGGAGATTCCTTTTCATGATGGGTGCTTCCCAAAGGCACCAAACATATCTGATATCTCCAGCTATGTTGAGATAACTTATGCAATAAATGTTTGGGGGAATTCCACTTGCCACACCTTTATCTAATGCAGTAAAAAGGTGTACTACGCTGGCATCACATGTGGGAATTTGACCCCCCTCTTCAAGGTCAAATTTCTGTTTGCATATATGTGGTTTTGTTTCCATACTTGGATGATATAGTTGTACTATTTTTGGGGTTGTATGGAGGAAGTATGGATAGTTTGTATGTACCACATGGATTGGGACTTCTCTATGAGCATCATGCTACATGTTTTAGAGAAAGCATTGCTCCAGCCATGTTTATTTATGTTGAATTTTTCACCCCTGGTGGGATGGACTATGCACATCTTATGTTGACCTTGGAGGAAAAATACCTGATGTATTGGCTTGATGAGCCCTTGGCTTATGATGAGGATTGGATCATTGATGATGCCATCAATGAAGGAGGGGAAGTACTAGAGCTCTCACCCTATCACTTGCTTGAGGACAAGAAACATTTTGGAGGGGAGGACTGCAATATTCCTACTTAGCCTAAGCTAAGAGGAATATACATTTTTGTTTTACTTTTTGTTGCATGAATAAATGAATAAAGGAGGACATGTAAAACTCCTAAAAAGAATGAATAAATCAATGCCCATGTGAACAAGGATAAATCAGGGCCATGTAAATAAATCACTTATAGGTGTGAAAGGGGTTTGAGCTATGAGACTGGGTCAACCTTGACCAAATCTACAACAATGTCTAGATTCAATGTACCTCATAAATGGACAACGCAGTTCTAGAAGGAGGCCCCTCATGTGAAAGGAGCTAACTCATCAAGGTGGTTTAGGGTTTTTTAAGGCTCTCATATTATAAAAGGAAGGGTAAGATAACAAGAGGAGGTTGTTGATTGATTATATTTTTGAGTATCTTGTCTGTTTAGACAAATACTATTCTCTATTGTTTAGTGAAAAATTGTGTTGCTTAGCACTTGGAGTTCCTATGTAGGGATTTCACCTCTTCCATTGAGGATTATTGTAGGAGTATTTTCTGATTCGATCCACTATCAAGCTTTGGGCCAAGCTCTAATTCCACCTACAATGTAGATCTAGTGAGGGTTTGCTTGCTTTTGTAGGCTGCAGCAAGTGGGATTTTAGATCTACTTAGATATAGCTTGTATTGATGGCTCTTCTCAGTGAGCGTGTCATTTAACCTCCTGGAAGAGTGCATCCATTGTTTGAGCTTAAAAATTGTATCTTGGCATAAGGCCAACTCTGTTAATTAAGCTAGATCGCAGTTATCTTGGAGGAACTGCATTATTTTCAGTGCAGACTTTGGAGGGTGTTTTGACCCCATTTTTTATAAGAGATCTCTAGTGCTGGGCTTTGCCTTTCACTTTGGTGATCCATGGATTAGATTTTTGATCCATGTTCTGTCAAATCTAATCATTTTAATGTAAATTCATCTTCAGAAATTTTTAAAGAATTATGCAGATCGGGAACTTAAAAATTAGATCTACTCTTTGTACTACATGATTTGGTCAAAACCCCAAGGGGATCTTGTAAATAAGTCTTTCTAGTTTCCAGATCTAAAATGGATCTGATGTTTTGTCCACATATCTATCCTAGATCTGATATGTAATTTTCAGCTACTACAGCTCCTTAAAATAATGTTGTTGAGCCATTTTGCAGTTTATATATGTGTTGCAGCCTTCTTTTCTGGAGATTTCTTGCTCTCTTGTCTCCTGTATTCTATTGTATATTGAAAGAGCTTCATTATAATTCTGATTTGCTGCTATATATTCATAAGTTGATCTCATTTTATGGGCTCTTGCTCATGCTCTCCAATACTTTGTTATTTTTAAAGCAGTTTTTTGTACATAGCTGCAGCCCCTCTTGTAGGGTGTTTTTCAGCTAGACTAGGTGGTGGGAGACATGTTTACCACACCTAGTTTGATTTTTTTTTTCTCCCCTTTTTGGATATGCACCCCAGATCTACTAATCTAAGGTATCCAAGGGCTGTAAACAAATTTATGTGCATCAATCTCCCAGGACTGCGCTATTTCAGCAGGCTCGCTGTGCTATTCAATATTTGGAATATTACAACAGGCAATCAAGTGATTGAGGTCCATTGTTGCTGTTGTCCTGTAATATTCCTGAATTGGGAATGAAACAATATAGCTCATAAAATGAAAGCAAAAATAATTATTTAACATGAAACCATGATACTGTTACAAGTCAAATAACCTCCTCATCATCTCGGAGGAGAAGATAAGTATGGAAGGAATAAAGAGGCCTAAACTAAACCAACTTCTGATAAGGTAACACACCCCTATAACATCCCAAGTGCATTATAATGCACCCGATCCATCAAAAGGTCACGTTAGTTGCTAGGGGAATGCTCTATTTAGCCTAGAGGGCAACATTACCCGTGTTTTGAGTTTGAAACAATAAAACCTGTGGAGAATGATTTGAAACTCCAGCTTTTTCTCATAGAGAGTCAGTACAAAATAGAAACTGCAAGGCACTAATATCTTATTGGGTCTTGCCAAAAACAACTAGACTCTAAAGAAAGGAAAAAGCATGGAAAGTTGAGGAAACATATTGGTTTTTCTATTTAGAACTGGTGGAAGGAGAAAGGCAAGGTTTGCCCTCTCCATCTCCTATAAAATGGAGTTGTAGGCTCTTGGTCCAAGGTCGAAGGTTTTTTGAATACATGTGAAGCAGATCGTTTATTATATTAGTGTGAAGGTCAAAGATCAAAGAGGTTCATTGAGAACTTGTTGATTAAGACATCACCACATTCAGAGAAAGAGAAGGAGAGATTGGAAGACTAAGGAGGGCTTGGTACAACCGATGATTGTAATCCTCATTTTTATAAATCAATAGAATTTTATCTGTTTTGTCCATTCAATGCGTCAATATTGTTATTGTTCCTAAATTACATATATAGCATGAGATGAATGGCTTAGACATGGATTGTTTAATATTTATCATATGTTAACTTAATTGATAGGAAATGTATATTGTGGTAGAGATTACACGGGTTCTTTTATTGATCCACAGGGTCGAGATTTGGAGCTGGTGAAGGAGGATCCCTGCTTCGCTACTTAGTGCTCTCCAAAAAGACTTCAAGATCTAGAAAGAGGTAATCTTCCATCTTATTCCGTCAAGTTGTTTAGGTTGATATGAACATATATGCATCTTCTTTGTGAACTATACAACTAATCATACTGTCTTCCTCGGGCACCAAAAATCCCTGAGAGGGATATTCGAGAACCATCAACCCAAGAATTTTACCCTATATCAGAATTGGCGACTCCAATGGGTAGTTTAACCCCAAGTTTCCAGATTATTTATTTTATTCCTCCTCCTTTCCTTTGTTCACATATCCTTCTGAAAAGATTTTATGCCCAGTAGACATTTCAAAAGCTCACAGAGTTCACTCCCATACTGTTTTGGCCATCTGAGGAACTTTACCCTGACTAATGCTTCCTTTGTTAGTATTCCAGAGTGTTATAACGTGGCCTAGCATTGATTACAGTGCGTTAGTATCTGCATTAACGTTGTATTTGCTCAGAACCAGTGCCTTACTCAGCCAAAAAAATTCTATTCACCCCTATGTTGTGCTCCTTTTGGTTGCAAAGTTTTTGGCCATCAGAACCATTCCTTGACTGAATCCATGTGCTTGTTTACCAACTGGAATTGTTGTTTGTTTGTTCTTGTTTGAAAATTTAGTGTCGAATACATTTTATTTTTAGAAGAATTTTTTTTTAGTTTTTTTGCATCTAGCTCGATTAAATATGAAAAATTTAGTTAAAATAATGTTAAGACGAGATAAATAGATGTATGAATCTTTAAAGTTGAACTGTGTTATTTGAATTTTTGTTACACGGATGTTGAAAAGAAACCTCTCCTTGTAGAAATACTCTTCATCGAATTGAACATTTAGAGCATATTTTTGCATGGTTTTTTGAGTCAGAGTCTCATCACATTTCATACGTCCACTCACCCTCCACAAGACTAATAATAAAGTACACTAAGAATCAAGCGATAATAAAATCAATCACATAAATTTTTCTGAGCTCACACCAACAGTAGTTCAGGCTAGGATCTTGGGTTAGGAAAAGTGAGAAAATCACCCAAGATCTCAAAAATTGAGACTAGAGTCATTAACAAGTGAAATCCTACTGCACTCATGTTATCAAGAGTACTCCTTTACTGGAGCTAAGCATGAGACAACACTTGGTTGCACAAGAAGGTAGCCTTCCTTCAACTACATCCGGTGGGCATTCTATATATTGGGGTTCCCTTCGGGGATGTCGAAACTAGATCGGGGATCTAGGTATTTTTCCCATATAGCATGCTGTCCTAGACTATGACCCCCCTGATGATGTCTATGATTTTAGGTATCTTTAGTGGCCATAATTTTTAGGGACTTACACAAGGTGACTGGGACGGGCTGTCTTGGTACCTGAAATAGACAGACCTACTCTGTCTTTGGTCTTTAAGAGGGTACTCGTCTTCACAAGAGTACTTACACCTATCGTCTGAGGTTTGGGGAAAGCTCTAGAGTAACTGTAACTTTACTTTCGACCAACCCTCTATGTATACTATTGTGATAATGGGTTTCATCTCCAGCAAATAGTAGTGCTTAGATAGGGCACCCTATTCTGGCTGCTTGCTGATTGATTTTAGAGAGTCCTTTTTTCTTTTTTCTTTTTTTGGGTGTGTGGTTACTATCATTGAGACTTTATAATACATCACAATTTATTAAAATTTGTTAAAAATAAATAGGTCACTGTGGCGTCATCCGATCCACGCCATCTGTCTCAACGATAGTAAGGTCTACCTCCTCTGACTCCTGAGGAAGAATTGAACCTCGGTGAACTCATGCTTTCTGCGGAAGAGCAGTCTCCATTGACGAACACTGATTTTCACATAGCCTCATATCATACGAAATTTACAAAGGACCCTTTCATGGAAGGTGTCGTACCTCATTATAATCCTCCACTCACTGATCCGTCGGAAACTATGATAATTCAGATTCCACCACGCCAAGACATGTCTTCGGCCGCAAAAACATCCATTTCGAAACCGGCATCCACAAGGTCAATACCAATGGCAACCATCCCAGGTTCGCCACCATCCTCCTCGCCAGTTTTCAGTTCTATGCCATTACTTGGTAACCCTAGTAGTCAAATTATGCCTAGTCCCAACCCTACAGTCATCACAACTGTGAGTAAATCTCCAAGTCCTTCGGGATCTACTCCTACCGTGACCACGTCGGGACCTATGGTTTCCCCTCCCATGAGTGGGACTACTTAGGTTCCTTTTAGAAACCCTTTCAGTTGGAACCCTTTGCTGAGTTCAAACCCCTTGGCCTCCATACCAAGGGGCAGTGTCACCAACATGCAAATAACAGGGAACATTTCACTACCCCTGCAATCGTTAGGACAAACTGGACAACCTATTGTTAACACTATTCCCTTAAGTGGTTTAAATATAAGTGTAGGTTCTATGTTGTTGATGAACTATGCAAGTAGTAGCATGCCTCCAGGCAACTCTATTGCATCCATATGGGTGAACCCACCCCAACCTCCATCTGGACTAGGGGGCACTTTTATGCTGGGGACAACCAACCATTCGCCCCACAATACAATATGCCATATGGGTAGCAACCATATATCCCTACACCTCCACCCATAGGAAATTTTTATCAGAGTCCCACTTATCCTCCTGGTAACACACTGATGGGTAGACCTTATGGTCTAAATAGTCAGTCGAACCTTCCTTGGCTATATTTGGGGGTAAACCCACAATTGCCATTTTTTGCAGCTCTATACATCCCTGACATCTATAAACTGACTAATGAACCCATCAATCACAACTCGCTCTAGCCTCCATTACCGCATAAGATTCCTTTTGACATCCCAAAGTTTGATGGGAAATAAGGGTAATACCCAACCACAAACATCACCACCTTTCATTAATGGTCTATATCTAATTCGATGGTGGATGATAGTATCTAACTTCCACTATTTCCCTGCACCCTTACAGGCAATGTTGCCAAGTGGTATATTGAATTACCATGCGACGTCATCAACACTTTCAACGCTTTAGCTATGGAGTTTATAAATAACTTCCAATTACTGATTAGATATGAAACTGGAATGAAAATATTAACCTCGTTGCACCAAGACACCGCCAGGCACATCTCCGATCACATTCATGAATGGAGGTGTAGGAGGAGGCTAGTCAAAGTGCCAATCCTGAATCATCTTCTATCTAATTGGCTTTCTAAGTCTCCCTTACCCCACATATCTAAAGAAATTAGCCTATCCAGTGCAGTTACAGAAGATAAATACATTCGTCGTGCCCAGCATTTAGATTTAATCAACTCACAATCTGGCACGCTATATGATTTACTCCCTAATGCCCTAGGTAACCCAAATTCTCCTGCCACCCAGAAACCCAGAGTCCAGGCCGATTGTCTCATTGGCACAATCTCTAGTGTAGCCACAAAACAGTCTCAGGGGAAAACCTCCCAGTCATCCTCGGCTACCACTGCCCCTAAGAAAATGACTACTCTTCCTACTGCTAAGGTAAACTCTGTGAAAACTTCACCAAAACCTAGTGGAAAGAATAAGAAGAACAAGAAAAAGACATCTTCTTTAGAAGAGCAGTCAGATCATCAGAATAATCCTAATAAAAAAAATGTTGCCAAAAATGACAAAGGGAAGGATAAACCCATGAAATTTCCTTGCAAAATCTATGCGGAGGACCACTTGACATACAAATGTCCTCGGCTACAGGAATGCGCTGATTTTATTGCGAACAAGGATTTTGGGAGAACACCTGTCATTCTTCATAATCCTTTCCCTAATCAACTGCAGCAACAACAACCCATGGTTGCAAACCCGCCACAACGCCCACAAATGGGAAATGGTGGTTCACATCCTTCCGGTGAAGGATCATCTGCCATTTATGGCATTGAAAGTGTTGAACTTCAAACATGAGACAAGCTTTATGGAAATCCTACCATAGACACTCAAGAACCTGGTACTAGTTTGAACCCACCGCTGCCCAACGATCTGCATATCGAATGGCCTACTGCTGATCCCGTGATTCGGCCCCCCAAAGGGTCACTTCGATGCATGAATCATAACACCTCTGCACATGCAGCCTAAAACTACAACATTGTAGAAGATTTGGCGCAGGAATCGTCAACTATGTCTGCTCTCAAAGTATTGCAAACATGTCTAGCACAAAGGAAAGCCTTGCTTTTGGCCATTGGTGGAATAGACCCCCAGGATTCCATTTTAGCTATATTTGATATGGAAAAATCTCAAACTCACCTCTCACACCAGCTCATATTCCAGGTGCAGGTTGTGTCAAAAGGGAGACCAATCCACCATACTGTCTTTGACAAAGGTCTTTCGACCTACGTTATGTCACAAGCTTGCTGGCTCACTTTAGGTTCTCCTACTTTGTCACCACCATCAAATTCCCTCAAAGCTTTTGATGGCCACACGTTCCTCCCAAAAGGATACATTGCTAGATTTCTCATCACTCTGATTGGGAAAATGATAACCGTGGACGTTGAAGTCGTAGATCTCCACCTCGACTATAATCTATTGCTCGGTCGCAGTTGGTCTTATGCCATAACTGCCATTGTTTCTTTGGTCTTCTGACTCATCCTATTTCCATCGGATGGGAAAATAGTCACAGTGTATCAGTTATCCTTCTGCACCCCTTATTATACCATATTACCAAGTAGCACTGTACCCCTAATAGGAGGTTTTCTTGACTCTTACATTAGTATTGGTACCAGTCTTCTGAAGGCATATTCCCTAATGGGTTTCTTTCCTCTCCCGCCGCCAGAGGTTCCAAATACATTTGTAATGATATCCATGACTTTGGATGGCTCTATCTACCCATGGATCCTGTTGGCACCTTCAGAAATTGATTCCTATGGAGATCAAATGCCGCTCTCACCAGCCAAGTTGGCTTACCAAGCCATCCAAATTACATCTGAACCATCCACTACTATGGTTTAAACCAAAGGTACAAACCTCCCACCCATCACAGTTCTCTATAAGGATCTCCTCAATGAAGTCTTTCCTCTAGACAAAGCTATTCGAGAGATCATGTCTCTAGAAGAACGACCTTGGGGAGAGTTTCACCATCACGCTTCGATGATCGACTTGGACGTGATAAATACTCAAATCCCATCCTTTGATCCACCTGAGAGGGTTCCCTCTTCTTACACGACTATTCAAACTATCGATTCAAAAGGGAACATGGGTAATATTTCTAAGACAATGCTCATTGATATCTCGGTCAAAACTGGTATCGTGGAAAACATTCAGATTGGAGCATATTGCAATCCTGAGGAAATTGCATGCTGCACATCCCTTTTCAAGGAATTTCGTGATGTGTTTTCTTGGTCTTATGATGCTCGACATAGATCCGTTTATAGTCAAGCACGAAATCAAGGTTTATGACAATGCTAAACCGATTCAACAATGACTACGACCTATCCACCTGCGCAAAGAAGCTACCATCAAAACTGATGCAGAAATTTTTTTAAATGTTGCTTTCATCTATCTCGTTCGTTTGACAGAATCGGTTTCCAATCCGGTTCTCATAGACAAAAAATAAGGCACCATCCGAGTTTATGTTGAATATCATGATCTGAACGTTGCTTGTCCCAAAGACAATTATCCTATGTCGTTCATAGATCATATTCTTGAAGATTGTGCCAGATGTGAATCTTTTTCCTTTATGGACAGATTCTCAGGCTATAACTAGATTGCAATTAAAAAAGAAGACCAACATAAAACTGCCTTCATATGTCCTTGGGGCACATTTGCGTATCGTAAACTCCCATTTGGTCTGAAGAATGCTGGAGCAACTTTGCAAAGGGCTATGGACTATGCCTTCCACGAAATTTGACATATTGTATAGGCTTACTTGGATGACCTTTCAGCCCATTGCAAGAAACGACTTGATCACCTTGCTCATCTGAAAGAAATTTTTGCTAGGTGTAGATTCTACAATATACGTCTAAATCCTCATAAGTGCATATTTATGGTCGATTCCAGGTGTCTTTTAGGTTTCATTGTCTCCAAGCATGGGATTAGGGTTGATCTCGATAAGGTTAAAGCAATTGTTGAATTTTCAGTGCCACAATCCATCCTCCAACTCCAACGTTTGCAAGGGAAGGAAATTTTTTTACGTCGATTCATTTTCAACTATCCCAAGATTATGAAAGGATTTATGTGATTATTAAATAAGGGAACACTATATTTTTTGGATGACCAAGCTCAACAATCATTTGACGCTTTAAAACATGCACTTGTTTCAACCCCACTCCTTAGTGCCCCCGACTACTCACGCGACTTTCTCCTCTACCTGGCAGCCTCACCATCCTCACTTGGAATGGTTCTGGTTCAATTTCATAATGACGATAGTGAAAATGTGATATAATACTTGTCAAAAGGTCTAATCAGACCTGAACCACGTTATTCACATGTGGAGAAACTTTCTCTAGCAGCAGTTTTTTCCATCACCTGACTCGGACACTATATATTGTTGTGACTGACTATTGTTATTGCTTTGGAGAACCCCATGTGACACATCCTGTCTCGAAAAATTATTGGAGGAAAATATTCCAAATGGATTATAATCCTTCAACAATTTTATTTGGTCTTCACGGCTGCCAAAGCAAAGAAATCTCTAGTCTTCGCCGAATTGCTATCGGACCTTCCCAAAATTGACCCAAAAGAAGTAGCTCATGATCCATTTCCTGATGAATCTATATACTTGGTCGATTCTTCCGACCCATGTTATGGAGAAATTTTGGTCTACCTACAAACCCAATGCTTCCACCCAACACTCACGTTCGATGACCGTCGTCGTATTCGCCACCATACAAAACACTACCTCGTGCTGAATGACACTTTATATTGTCGTCGTATCGATACTATTCTCCGACGTTGTCTCACTCTTAATGAAGCGGAATGCGTTTTGAATGACTGACACACAAGGGCGTGTGGCGGTCATATTTTAGGCATAGATACTACCCAAAAAATCTTGCGCGTAGGTTATTATTGGCCTACTTTGTTTAAAGACTGCATCGCAATGGTCCAGAAGTGCCATCCGTGTCAAATTTTCATGAAGAAAATGCATGCTCACCCTACCCCTCTTCATCCGGTTATCTCCATTGGTCCTTTCGCTAAATGGGGAATTGACTTCGTCACCTGCAATCCCAATTCAAAAAATGGACACGACTACATTGTGGTTACAGTCGACTATTTTACGAAATGAGCGGAAGCCATTCCCACTTTTAAGGCTGATGGCAAAATCACCATTCTTTTCCTGTTCAATCAGGTGATCTGTCGGTTCGGTGTACCCCTATATATTTTCACAGATCATGGATCACACTTTCAGAATCATATGATGACCGAATTAACCTCTATGCTAGGGTTTTGACAAGATCAATCTTTGTCCTACTATCCTCAAGATAATGGTCAAGTCAAAGCCATAAATGGTGTCCTAAAAACCATGATTCGTCGATTGGTTGGAAACCATAAAACCACATGGAATTGGAAGTTCTATTCCGCATTATGGGCATACCGAATGTCAGTCAAAACTGCCACAGGCTTCACACCATTTAAACTTGCATTCAGCCTAGAAGTAGTACTCCCAATCGAGTGTGAAATTCCATCACTCAAACTAGCTGTTGAACTCATGCCTGACACTACTGCCACAGAAGAGCACTTGCTCTCACTCGATAATTTAGACAAAACTCGTCGAGATGCTACACTAGCACTCGAAGCTAACCAGCATCGAGTCAAAGCTCAATACGGAAAATCTGTCAAGCCTCATTCTTTCCAAGAGGGTGATCTTGTTCTACTCTATGATCAGAAACATGACCTCTTGGGGGCAAGAACACTCCAACCATTATGGCTTGGTCCTTACATCATCATTAAGGTCCTTTCAAAAGGATCTTACACACTTCAGGACTATAATGGAATTCCACTCGCGGAGCCTCATAACGGGCTCTATCTGAAGAAGTATTTTACCTAGTTCACCACTAAGCATATTATTTGTAATTTTATGCATATAAGTTTTTCCTATTATTTTGATTTCTCTAGATATTTTTGGTTTTTTAGGTGTTTTTTATCATATAAAATAATTTTATTTCACATAGATGCCATCATCCTCCTTATCATACGTCGGATATGCAGACGGTGCTAATCATCACACTAGACACATTGCTTCAGTTGCTTGGGTTCTCTACACACTTGAGTCATAACTTCTTGGTCCTAGTGGAATTTTCCTAGGTAGCGCCACCAATAACGTTGCCGAGTACGTGTCAATGATGCAACTCCTCACGGAGGATGCATCTCGCAACATCTCCAATTTAGTGGTCAGGTTAGATTCCCAACTCATATTTATGTAGTTAAACAATCATTACCATGTCCTTCATCCAATCTTATTACATTATTTTTTAAGGGTGCGAATTTTAGAACGTGAGTTTCAAACCATCTCATTTGAGCACGTTCCTAGAGAATTTAATGCATTGGCCGATTCTTTGGAAAAATATGTGTTAGATTGGAATATGTCACATTTGTTATAAAAGATTTATACATGAGTATATATATTTTTTCCATAGAAAATACATAAAAAATTAAAAAACACAAAATCACCAAGTATGCTTATATATATATATATATATATGTCTTGTCCAGTACAGTAGTTACATCAAAAAAACTGTCAAAAATTGGGTGTTTTACAAAAATTTGGCTACAATAAGCCTCGCTATGACATTTATACAACTGCCTTGCTAGCTAAGCCTGATGCACAAAATAACATACAACTACACTGGCTATTCTCCTCAGAGGCACCAGGTATCTCTCCGGTACACCTACATTATGCCGCTGTAGATAAATTGGAACCTCCCACATAGGATGAGGTGGTATAACCATGCTCAAATCCTCCAAGTTTCTGGAGAGTTCATGTAGGATCTGGGTTTCATCATCTCCAGTGGCTTCCGCATCCTCTGCCATTGAACTAGCCCCGGGTAGCTACAGTCCTCACCCTGCATAAAGAAGGGCCCCAGCTGGGTGGATAGGTGCCACATCTATGTCAAGAAAACAAGCTTCATGTCAAAACATTTTTTCACTTTATTTAAAAAAAACAATTGCATAAATATTCAAAAGACAAAAAATACTTCCTAAAAGTACGCTGATCATTCATTTCTTACCATCGAGTCCCCACTGGGTGCTAGGAGGCATCACTAGCTCCGGATCTCCGGTGAAGTTCATCCCTACATAGGGATAATCCTCAATCATAATGATCTGAGAGTTAGTCCAATCAAAGAAACCATCATCAAAATAGTGTCAGACTGGACCCTCTCCAGTCCACGGGATCAAAGCTACCCATCAAGCTTATCTCGGCTTGCATGGGCCCAATGCCGCCGTAATCATCCTGGGTCTCATCACTGGCACCCACTCCAGTAGGAAAGAAACGATCAATGTGCCATACCTAAAATCTCTTTGGGTACAGGTCCTACATGCTGTAAGCTCTGCCTGGACCCAACGAACAACTCCATCACACCAGTCAAATACCTGAGGCTGCATGCAATCTAAGGCTAGCAAAATCTGGGCCTTGGTGGCCACATGCTGACTCTTGGGCCCTGCCAAGCGAACAATCATCAATAGTAGAGACCTTAGTGGTCTCGAAGCCACCCGTGTGATGGGCACCCGGTTGCTAACTGCCTCTATGTTGCATGTAAAATGAGCAAGGATAAGATCAGCAGTAGAGTGTGGATCCGCTCTTAACCCCATCAAAATAGGCCTTGATCCATGACACGACAAGCCAGTCAAAAAATAAATATCGTCCTTCTCAATTGAGAGCTCATTGCCCCCAATACAAAAGAAGTGGTGACTCTCGTCCCATTACTGAATTAGCCACCTCAGGAGGTCCTCCTAACCCCTCATCGGTTCCATCCATGCATATTTTAGTAAACCGCACCTGCGGAGAGCCATCAAACTAGCAGCATTAGTGATCATATCTCTTTCTTCATGTTCATGTTCTCTCTCACCAGATACTCATGATTAATAGCTAAATACCTACCAATACAACATTTTCAATCAATTATAAATTTCCTGGAATGCTTCAAAATTCTTATCAATGAGTTCTTAAAACATGCTTTGCGCCTAACGCAGTATAGTGAAAAAAAGAGCTTGCTAACACGCCCTTCCTTCATGGGAGGTGCGTTTAACATGGGTCTAGCACTGCTGGCCCGCATTAGCCTCTAACATTTTTTAGGGCTTGGCAAATTCCTCATTTTGAACCAGAAAAACTTCATAAAAACAAAATAAAATGATAGCAGGAGGTTCCAGCTCTTACCTGATCTCGCGGGAAGAAGAATCATTGCCTGGATTAACTGCAATCGCCAACTGAAGTTTTCACACTTTTTCACCCCAGAGCTCCTTCACAGCATTCAAAACAGTGAAAATGAAAGCCTTCTGATGTTCTTATATCCTTTTCTGGGACATGACTCTCTTATCTAGTCTACAAAAACTCGTGAATTCATGCTGCATATGTGTTGCAACTATTGATTTTAGCTACCAATGTTCTGATAAGTGATCAAGATATATATGCAGATATAACCATGTTTGACCCTATTTCAAGCATTCCTTTTATGGTATTTTTCTTGCTCATTAATCTGAAAAAACCTCAAGTTCTCTTCTTCGAAGTCGTTAAACTTACACAAAGTCGATTTTGAGCGTTATTTTTATGGTATTTTTCATGGTTGTTAATCCGAAAAACCTGGAGTTCTCTTCTTCAGACGCGTTAAAACTGACATGAAGAAGCACTGAGCTTTCTTTTTAGGGACTTTTTTCTAGCTCATAAAACTAAAAAAACCCCAAGTCGCCTTTGTCGGTCTCGTTAAACTACCACAACAGAGAATTAGGAGCCATTCTTTTCCTCTTTTTCAAAACAGAAAAAGTGGCTGAGTTTTCTCCGTGTGACTCGTTAAAATTTCACAGAGAGCACCGAGTTTTTCTCTGTTGGACTTGTTAAAATTTCACAAAGAATATTGAGTTTACTTCGTCTCCTCATACTCATAAAAAATGAGGTAGACGTCCATCAAAGATAGATTTCTCACTTTTCCGGCTTTGATGGACTAACTCACGGAAAATGAACTATTTCGGGCTTACTATTATCCCTTTGTTGTGCCCGGTTATCAAGACATGACAAAGGTACCCCCCCAGAGTTGTCTTTTACGACATTTTTCAGACTCTCTAAATATGAAAAATTCACCGAGTTTACTCATTTGGACTCGTTAAACCTAGCAGACGGGGAATTGTTTTGGAAAAAATGGATACTACCTCTGCTAAATTTAAGAAAGGTCGATTTGGCAGCAAAAATCTTGAACATGGCACTTCCCAGAAAAATATTTCGTAGTTATCCAAACCCTACCATGTATGAGTTTAGCCTTCATCTCTGAGTGTTCCTACACCAGTAAAATCCTAACAAACTCTTTGGTATTCATTAAGCCTCAACTACCTAGTACCCTGTTACAGTGGCTTCTATTGTTAAAGCAGATCTCGCTATCTACTGCTCCTCATATCAACCAAACCACTCATTATGCCAGAAATTATTTTTCTTTAGTTATCCCCATTTTCTCTTCATTATTTCCATTAAAAACAAAATCACTTGTTTTCCGTTTCATGTCGACTGATGTAGGATGCCTCAGTTCCTACCTTTCAACAGACCTCTTCCTATCGACTTCAACATCTTATCTAGGAAGTTGGTCCATAAACTCATCAGTACCCAGATACTTGGAGACATCAGTGGAAGGTGATCTTCTGTTTGATTGGGGGTCTCCATCATTGGCTCCCAATCAAATGATTCTACGAGTGTTCGACTTCAACTCCTTTTATTCACACTCGCTAGTTTGTACTGTGCATCTTAAGGACCATCATCATTATTGGTGGCCACCTTCGTGTCTGTCAAAAGTTTTCATTATTGACTGGTAATCAGACGATTTCTCACATGTTTGAAGAGATCTCCTTCATTCACATGTCTAGAAATATGTAGTTTAAGTGAACCGACGGCCAAGACCTTGGGGCAAAGGTTACATCATTACACCTTTTTTTCCTTCCCCAAGTTGTGATATTGTTTATGGAGACAGCTTGTTCAGCCTGATCCTATTATGATAGACACTTCCACATTATGCTCATTGGTGGACATATTCTTCATATCTTTGTACTATAGAAATCATTTTGATTAGCTATTGAGCATGGGAATGCCCGACTCAAGACAGATACTATATTTTCTGACATATGTTGTTGTTTCAGGTTTTCCTCAGTCCTCCAATATCTTTAGCTCTACTACACATATTATACAGCATTTAGGCCATCGTCTTTGTCTCTGACCTAACACTTTAGGGGGCATCTATTACAGGTCAAATAACCTCCTCATTACCTCAGAGGAGAAGATAAGTATGGAAGGAATAAAGAGGCCTAAACTAAACCTACTTCTGCCAAGGTAATGCGTCCCTATAACATCGAAAGAGCGTTATAACACACCTGATCCATGAAAGGTTGTGTTAGTGGCTAGGGAAATGATTTTTTTAGCCTAGAGGGCAGCGTTACCCATGTTTTGAGTTTGAAACAGGAAAACCCGCAGAGAATGATTTGAAACTCCATCTTTTTCTCATATAGAGTCAGTACAAAATAGACACTGCAAGGCACTAATCCCTTATCGGGTCTTGTCAAAAACAACTAGACTCTCAAGAAAGGCAAAAGCATGGAAAGTTGAGGAAATATCTTGGTTTTTCTATTTAGAATTGGTGGAAGGAGAAAGGCAAGGTTTGCCCTCTCCATCTCCTATAAAATGAAGTTGTAGGCTCTTGGTCCAAGGTCGAAGGTTTTTTAAATACATGTGAATTAGAGCGTTTATTGTTGTAGTGTAAAGATCAAAGATCAAAGAGGTTCATTGAGAACTTGTTGATTAAGACATCACCACATTCAGATAAAGAGAAAGAGAGATTGGAACACTGAGGAGGGCTTGGTACAACCGACAGTTGTAATCCTCGTTTTTATAAATCAATAGAACTGTATCTATTTTGTCCATTCAATGCGTCAATATTATTATTGTTCCTCAATTACTTATATAGCATGAGATGAATGGATTAGACATGCATTGTTTAATATTTATCATATGCTAACTTAATTGATAGGAAATGTATATTGTTTTAGAGATTACACGGGTGCTTTGATTGATCCACAGGGTCGAGATTTGGAGCTGGTGAAGGAGGATCCCTGCTTCGCTACTTAGTGCTCTCCAAAAAGACTTTAAGATCTGGTAAGAGGTAATGTTCCATATTATTCCATAAAGTTTTTTAATTTTATATGAACATATATGCACCTTCTTTGTGAACTATACAGCTAATCTTACTATTTTCCTTGGGCACCGGAAAGCCCTGAGAGGGATATTCGAGAACCAAAAACCCAATAATTTTACCCTATATTAGATACAAATATAGAGACATATTATTGGTCATATATGTAGCAAATAATTACAAAAAAACAAGGCACAAACCACAAAATGTGATCACAGAAGCCTCCAATACATAGACACTCTCAAAAGTGAGATGATGCTACAACACAAAAATGCCAGAGAGCTACTACAGTGCAGTCATATTATGCATATATATATTTTAATATGATACAATGACATAAAATACTAATATAGGCTGCAATATAATCTAAACATACATATCCAGGCACTAGATCAACTTTCTAAGACAACCCATGATGGTTTCCAGAAAATGCACACAATGTGCCAATGTAAGTTGCAACCCTAGGGCTGGAGATATGGTACAACAATTGAAATGAGAAGATATTCCTGAAGCTAATGTAGATAACTACGTATCTACTCCAATAGATCCTCCGGATGAAAGAATGGCTCCTCCACTGAAGAATTCACCTCTCAAAACAACCACTGCAACTACCCCTTCAACTCCTCCATAAAATAACGTAGATCTAGACTGAAACTACACTATAGGGGATAAATTATCCTTAGCCGGCTGCTAAATGTGTCAATAAAGCTCAAGGGGCTTCTTTATAGGCCTCCCAATGGATGGAAACCTTCCTCGACTGCGAAACTAACTATGAAGACACCCGATCTAATTCTCCATTGCTGCACCCTACAAGAAAACACAATATCCTGCAGAAACTGTGTTGATGTAGAAAGATGTAGCTTGGTATGAAAACATGAATATGGAAATGAAATGAAATGCTCTTCCAAGAGGCCTCTCAAAGAAAGAGGTGGGATTCCCACTCTGGAACACCCAGTGATAAACAACATAGCAATCTCTACTAAACAACCGAAGAATGCAAAAAGTCTAAACATATCACATACAAACTAATAACCCAAACAATGCCCCATATGGCTTCCATCCTCTTCCTTATATAGATTATGAGATTCGTGTCCTTTGGCCCCACTCAATCAGGTCATTTCCTCCATGCAATCCATCTCCCTCCAAAAGTGTGTTATTCCTCATTTAATGTCCACTCCTCCATAACATCACTATTTAATTGGTCAAAGTTGACCTGTTCAACATGATCCAACCCCTGTTCATACTCAAAGGTGCTTTATTAGGCTTCTTAGAAGGACTCCTTTCACACTTGAAGTGTTTTTATTCCTGCTAAGGAGATTTATGGGCCTCCCCACCCATTTATTCACCTACCTAGTGACAAAATGATCCATAATATTACATTTAGTTAAAAGATAAATTTTAGGAATATTACAGTCCTCCCCTCCAAAATGTTGCTTGTCCTCAAGAAATTGTAAAGGTGGAGCAAAATTATCCGCTCCTCCTCTTGTGGCCTCCTCATCAAATAGTCTCCACCATAATATTCTACAACAATTCTGCCTCCCAATGGTTCCTCCCATGTGTGCAAGTTGTCCTTTGGTGGATAAACCAAATGGCTCTCATCATGAGAAAAGTATTAAAAAACAACTTTCCATACTATTTTCTGGAGCACTAGTTTGGAAAACTGCGCTGTGACTACTTGGGAAATTGTTGGTACTTTCCAGCACCACATGAAACCTTCAGTATTTCCCTCATTTGGATGCTGATCATGATTTCACTTTATAATATTGTTCTTATTTTTATTGAGAGCATGATTGGGAGAGAGACATATGGGTTGGATGTGTCCTTTTGGGAAGAGGATTCCCACACTTTCTGCATTGCATGTTCAAATGGGAGCATGGGAGGAGATATGGCCACCACAGCCAAACGCTTGTTTCTTTTTGAGGTGGTCCATGTGATTGATGGGATGCCATATGGTGATTATTTCCTATCCATCACATGTGTAATGATTTGGGCCAGCTTGATTAACAGTGTTGGAGAGGAGATTTTTGGAGATCTAGTTTTCATCTTGCCACTTGAGGGCAATTGTATTGCAGCCCAAGTTCAACATATGATCTAAACTTATCATAAATGGAGAGGAAGACAGCATGGGGTAGGATAATTCATCTACCATGTTCATATTTTCATCCCACCTACTTTGCAGGAGCTCAAGGTGGAGGAACATTTTAAGGAGTTAGCATGTTGGGAGGTGACTCATTTTGTATGGATGATTGCTTGGGGATGGAGGATCCACATGGAATTATGTTTCCCAATACCTTATTTCCTTCTTGAGTACTTTACTTCTTAATGATGATAGCCAATTGGCTATCTTGCATGCTTGGGAGGGGCAATATGGATATTCATTGATGAGACAACATCTCATTCCTTGGAGGAGTTCATCATATGTGGATGCTACAGTAGGAGGAGAGGAGACTCTTCAATTATATCCTTGCAGTTGCTTGAGAACAAGCAAAATTTTAGAGGGGAGGACTGTAATATTCCAAAATTTTCATGCAGCAAATTGGAATATTAATTTTTTCTGATTTCACTTAGGAGATGAACAAATGGGTAAGGAGGCCCATGCATAATAAAAATCTGAATAAAATCCATCTTGATGTGAAAAGGGATCGACATAAAAGCTGGATTGCACACCATCATGTGTGAACAGAGACTTTTGCATGTGGAAAAAGTCAATTTTGATCAAGTCAACAGCGCTAGGATAGGAGGTGGAGATCATCTTGTGAGACAACGCAGAGATAGTGGGAGGAAGATTTCTTTCCGGAGGAAACCCTATTGAGTGTGGCCCAAGGCAAGAAGGCTCACACATGTATAAAAGGAGGCAAGGTAGCCATAATAGGGAATCTTATGAATGATATTTGATTTTTCTTCTTAGACTATTCTGCATTCTCTTACTGTTTAGCAAAGTTGCTGTGCAGCTTAGCACAAAGATCTCCTATTTACGAATCCTTCTCCTTTCTTGAGAGGCCTCTTGAAGGAGCTTGTACTGATTTTCCTCAAATCTAGGCTTGATTCCAAGCATCCTCCTTCAGCTACATCATTATTTCTATAGCAGTATAATGTTCTGTTACAGGGTGTTGCAGTGAGGGTTCACAACACCACTTCCTGCACTCATTTTTCAAAGCAGGGAGCCTCTATTCCTTTGGGAGATCAGTAAGGAAGATATTGTAGTAGATTTTCATACCCTGGTACTTGGCCAAAGTACTCCCATCACCTACAGCATATTCCCTTGCAGGAACTACATCCTTTCTTGTAGAGTTGCAGTGTGAGAGTCAATCCCCTCATCCTTGAGTTTCTTTCTTAGGGAAAAGGCCAAAATTTCTCCCGAAAATTTTGTAAGAAGGATCCTCCTTAATTTCTTGTATGATTCAGCTGTATGTATACAAATATTTAGTTATATTTCATTTTTCAGATCTATATCTTCAAATTTAAATTTTTTTACATTGTGCTTTCATGAAACCTTTGCCGGGTTATCTATCTGCTGTGTAAAAGGGGCTAGATCCCTATTTTTATTCATGTTTTGAGTAAATAAAATCCATATATATTATTTCCATTACATTGTAGTAGAAAAAAATCTAAAAATAATGTTGTTCATGCTTCAGTATTTTTTGCATTACATAAGTCATGGGGTTTGGGCCTTTTTGAGCCATATCGAGACTGAGAGATCTGTTTATACAAGCAAAAGAGATTTGTTTCTGAATATTTTCTGGATGTGAGTCCCATATTACATAATATAAGGTATCCCAATGTTATTTCTCTATGTTATAATGCAATTATCTAGGAATAACATTTTTATGGTCTAAATGTTGCATTTTCCCCACTTAGAATGATGTAAAGGAGCTCCTTTTTGCTGCTATTACACTAATTTTATGGCCATGTGTTTGTCAACACATATTATGGGATAATTTCTTGTTTCTACTCTAGTATTATTCTTATGCATTGGTACATTCCCATTTTGGGATATTACAAAGTTGATGGGCGAGATCCCCTCTCTCTAGGGGTGTATCGTCAACCGACCTTGAGCTTATGTGAAGGATTCGATTGCAAGAAAACGTGTTGGGACCTAAAATATGGTGAACTATGCTTGAGTAGGGAAAAGCCAAAGGAAACTATGGTGGAGGCTCGTAGCGATACTGATGTGCAAATCGTTCGTCTGACTTGGGTATAGGGGCGAAAGAGTAATTGAACCATCTAGTATTTTCTTTCCTCCAAATTTTCCCTCATGATAGTTGGAGCTCATGCATGAGTTTTATCAGGTAAATCAAATGATTAGAGGCATCAGGGGTCTAATGCCCTCGACCTATTCTCAAACTTTAAATAGGTAAGAGGGTGCAGCTGCTCTATTGAGCCATGCCATGGAATTGAGAGTTCTAAGTGGGCCATTTTTGGTAAGAAGGATTGGTGATGATGGATGAACCGAAATTTGAGTTCTAGTGTAGAATTTTTCACTAACATAGATTCGACAAAGAGAGTTGATTGATTAAGATAGTAGGATGGTGGTAATGGAAGTTGAAATCCGCTAAGGAGTGTGTAACAACTCACCTGCTGAATAAACTAGCCCCGAAAATGGATGGTGCTGAAGCGTGAAACCTATACTTGACCATTGAAGCAATTTCCTAGCTTTGATGAGTAGGAGGATGCAGGGGTCATTGAGAAACCTCGGGTGTGATCTTTGGTGGATCAGCCCCCGGTGCAGATCTTGGTGGTAGTAGAAAATATTCAAATGAGAACTTTGAAGACTGAAGTGGGGAAAGGTTCCATGTGAATAGCACTTGGACATCAGTTAGTCGATCCTAAGAGATAAGGAAGCCTTTTATAAAGGGTGCACTCTACACAAGCATCGAAAGGGAATCAGGTTAATATTCCTAAACTAGGACATGGCAGTGGGTGGCAATGCTAGGAAATCCAGAGATGTTGTCAAGGGCCCTGAGAAGAGTTATATTTTCTTTTTAACATCTTGACCACCCTGGAATCAGTTCACTCGTAGATAGGGTCTAGTAGCTGGAAGAGCACCACATGCCTTACAGTATTCGGTGTGCCCTGAGAGGCCATTGAAAATCTAGAGGACCGAGTGTCGTTCATGCCTGGTGATACTCATAACCGCATCAGGTATCCAATTTGAACAATCTTTGGTCAATAGAAAAATGTAGGTAAGGGAAGTCGACAAAACGGATCCGTAACTTCAGGAAAATGAATGGCTCTGAGGGCTGGGCCTAGGGGTCTGTGCCCTCAACTCATGGCCTATTGGCAGTCTGCCCAAGTTGCTCTTGCGACGAGGGTAGGAAGCTGCGTGTTGATTAGTCTACATGCATAGAATTCCCCCTCGCGGGGGCTTTTCCCTAGGTGACGAAAAATCGACTCAGAACTGGTACGGACAAGGGGAATTCGACTGTTTACTTAAAACAAGGAATTGTGATGGTCCTTGTAGATGCTAACACAATGTGATTTCTGCCTAGTGCTCTGAATGTCAAAGTGAAGAGTTTCAACCAAGCGTGGGTAAACAGCGGGAGTAACTATGACTCTCTTAAGGTAGCCAAATGCCTCATCATCTAATTAGTGATGCACATGAAAGGATTAACGAGATTCCCACTATCTCTATCTACTATCTAGCGAAACCATAGCGAAGGGAATAGGCTTGGCATAATAAGTGGGGAAAGAAGACCTGGTTGAGCTTGACTCTAGTCCGACTTTGTGAAATGACTTGACCATTGTGTTATTTCGGCGCAAGTGAAATACCACTAATTTTAACGTTATTTTGCTTATTCCGTGGGGCACAGACGGGGCACTGCCCCTATTCTTGGCCTTAAGGCACGCTTCGGCGGGTCGATCCGGGTAAAATATATTGTCAGGTGGGGAGTTTGGCTAGGGAAAAACATCTTTTAAAATATAATGAATGTGTCCTAAGATGAGCTCAACAAGAACAAAAATCTTGTGTGGAAAAAAGGGTAAAAGCTCATTTGATTTTGATTTTTAGTAAGAATACAAACCATGAAAGCGTGGTCTATCGATCCTTTAGACTTTCACAATTTGAATCTAGAGGTGTTCGAAAAGTTACCATGGGGATAACTACCTTGTGGCAGCCAAGAATTCATAGTGATGTTTCTTTTTGATCCTTCGATGTCGTTCTCTTCCTATCATTGTGAAGCAGAATTCACCAAGTGATGGATTTTTCACCCACCAATAGGAAACGTGAGCTGGGTTTAGACCGGCGTGAGACAGGTTAGTTTTACCCTATTGATGAACCGCACCACAATAGTAATTCAATTTAGTACGAGAGGAATTGTTGATTCACACAATTGGTCATTGCGCTTGGTTGAAAATCTAGTGGCATGAAGCTACCATGTGTCGGATTATCACTGAATGCCTCTAAGTTAGAATCCATGGTAGAAGAGGTGCATGTCACTCTTCGAATATATCTCGACCCATAGTAGGGGTGTCTCTTTGTCACCCCCAGGGGCACGTGTCATTTGCAAACCGCGATCATGAAGCATCTTGGTTGGGGCAGCTTTGAAGTTCAATTTCAAATGGTCGTTCAGAAGAATCCTTTACAGATGAATTATTTACACGACGAGGTATTGTAAGTGGAAGAGTGGCCTTGTTGCCACGATCCACTGAGATTCAGCCCTTGGTCACCTCGATTCAGAGCTTCACTATTGTCACTTTATTCAAAATTTGGACAACTATCGTCGTTGCACCTTTTTCCCCCGTCCTTCATTAAAACATCATTTCTTTTGTTTGCATCACAAAAATCCATTTCTTAATTGGGGGCAAGAAATTTGGGGTTTCCATGCCACAAATGCGAGAGAGATCACCAGTCTACGGAACTTGTGGTTGCTGGTTACATGTCACGGCATGGAGAAAATATTCGCTGCCCAAGTCTGGGGAACATGATGGGGGTGTTTCCATTTCACGTCACGGTGTAAAACCATCCCAAGCCTGTAGGACTTGGGGTTTATGTATCCTCCCACACCCCTGGGGAAACACGCTAGGGAAATGGACATTTCCATGTCACATCATGCGAAAGGCCATCGTCCATGTTTGGGGAACATGGGGATTGATGATTCCATTTTATGGCACACGGCGGAGGGACGCGCCCAAGCCTAGGAAACTTGGGGTTTCCATGTCCCGCCCTCGACGGAAACCATGGGTTTCCATGTTTAATGGCACACTAGAAACTCATGATTTTCACCGAAATCCCTGGCGTGGGGAACTTGAGGTTTCCATGAGGATGGAAACCAACGGCTGAGTCTAGGGAACTACTGGTCTTTTGAAACTGTGGCCCAAGCCTTTGGGGAACTCGGGGGTTTTCCATGTCGTGGCGCGTACAAACCCATCGCCCAAGTCAATGAAAATTGGGGGTTTCCATTTCACCACACAAAAGACAACTGAAATAATTTAGAGAAACTTGGGGTTTCCATTTCATGGCACAACAGAAAATTCTCCAAGTCCGGAAAACCTAGGGTTCCCATGTCCTGGCACGATGGAAACTGCAACCCCAGCACGGGGTACTTGGGGGTTCCATGCCACAGCGTGACGGAAACCGCCACCCAAGTATGTGGAACTTGGGTTTTCCATGTTGCGCCATGGCTAAATTTTTGCCCAAGCATGAGGAAATTCGAGTTTCCATGTCATGCCACAATAGAAACTACCTCTTGGATCTGTGTAGCTCAGGGGTTCCCTTTTTTTGCAGCACGAAGGAAACTACAAAATTCTGAGAAACTCGAGGATTTCCATGTTTCTTCATGATAGATATCATGGCCTCGGTGCAGTGAACTTGGGTTTCCATGTCATGACACGATGCTGAACCACCCAATTCTGTGGAACTTTGGGGCTTCCATTTGTGGCACAAATGAAACTGCCTAATTCTGGGAAACTTGTGGTTTCCATCTCCTTCCCTAACGAAAACTGTGGCCCTAGTGTAGAGAACTTGGGTTTCCATGTTGTGGCACGACTGAAATCACTTAATTTTATCAAACTCATGGTTTCCATTAGGCAGCACGATGAAGAACCACCAAACTCTGGCAAACTTGGGGCTTCCATTTCACTGCGCCACGGAAACTACTTCCCTAGTCTATATCCAAAAATTTGGGTTTTCATGCCTCGTCTTCATGGAAGCCATCCAAGTGCGGGGAAGGTTTGGGTTTTTTAAGGCCACATAATTCATGAGGCGTTTTTGAGATAACAGGCATGTCCACCAAGTGTTTAGATGGTGTTTGCGTGCCATGCGACATTACGAGCATAACCACATGGGTGCAGGCATATAGTGATGGGCGGCATGGGCACGTTGCACATAGAATATGGTGGAAATGTGGTGTTATAAGCCAAAGAATCACACTATAACTGAGGAGTAAGATGACATGTTGGGTGGGTGACATGCTGGAGCATGGCTGAGATTACACGGAGTGTAGACAAAAGAATGGAGGGCGTCGGTTGGCTCGGCTTGGGTCCGTCGAGTGGTCAACAACACAAACACAACGCGTATTAATATGGCATGCAGATGCATGGAAGGAGGCATCATAGGCACATGGAAGGAGGCATCATAGGCATACTAATAGCTCATTGGTAAGGAAATACACAACGTTCAAGTGAAGGGCAAGGTGCAGGTCGAGTCGGGCAGCAGTGCAAGGTGTGCAGAATAATACTGCAGGGCATCCGAAACTGCAGGTCAAGTCGGGTTAAGCACAAGGTGTCATTCAAGTCAATTGGAATCATGTAGGGTGTGAGGAACAGTTCCGTAGGGCATCCTGAAGTGGAGGTCGGGTCAAGCAGGGTGTCCGCAGGAGTCTTAACGTGAGTTTAGAGCTTGTTTTGAAGTGAACGGTAGCTGGAATTGAGTGCAGAAAGTTGCAGGAGGTGCACATTGATGGTCCAAAGCTAACCATATAGCTTGGAAGTAGATTGGACACATGGAGAGCTTGTGGGAATGTCTGAAATCATAGGCAAGCAGTGACCCAAGTGACCTGAGTGACCCGGCAGCACTTGGGCAGATTTATGCAGAAAATTCCCAAGGTGAAATATAAAGTTGTAAATGATTGTTGTGGGATAGTTAATGATTATCAAGCATTGTAATATTGGACAAAAGGTAACTTTCCTTACCAAGGATCAAAAGAGGTATTTTGCTGGATTGGAACTTATATTGTATCTTTATACTTTATGAAACATATTATCGGGTGGACTCCTTATTAACAGGGATTTTCCCCTCCCTTGTATGTATGGGTGTACATTGTGCATATGATGATGATTTTTATGTTTTTCACATATTGAAAGAACATTTTCTTAACTAATTTAACAAGTGTTGCTAAAGGCGTATTCTACATACTTGAGTATTACGAAAAGAAAAATTACGGTAGTGCCACACCCTATCTATAGCATGGTCGAAAGATCACCAAAGGTATAGGGGCATGACAGGTTTCCTCACCCCACTATGACAACAGACGCCCAACCGTGCAAAATCTAAGGTTTCCATGTCCCTGCTCAATGGACACTACCCAAGTATACGTCCGCCGCAATGGAAACCGCCCCTATAAGACCCACGAGCAAAGGATGATAACTGAGGGTGTTGGAAGCATTTGGTGGACATGCAATGAAATACAGTTGAAAGAGTGACTAAAACCACAACAAAAGGTTAGAAGGGAAAACCGATGGATGAAAACAACAATCGGCTATTATGTGACATTATCGTGGTGACCGTGCGACGTTTAAGAGTGATGTGCATAAACCCGTCCAAAAATGGCCATGTGTTTTCTTGGAGGTTTATAGGCTGGCCATGGTGGAAATTTGACGTTAAGGAGGAAACGTCACATCATAACCAAGGCTTTTTGCATGTTTAGTGGGTCAGCCTTATATCGGTCAAGCCCCAGCCATGGAAGTAATGTGTGGGCAAACACACATATAAAAGGTGGACATGTGATGGATGATAAAGGAAAGTAAGAAGGACATCAACATCTTGTTGATTCCATCGTTGGTAATCTAAGGCATGAGCTAGAGTGAAGGTCAAGGGTGGAGGGTGAAGCTGCAATAAAGAAACAGAGTGTGGGTCGAGTCGGGTAAAAATGCGTTCAACGTTCAACCATAGGTCGAGTCAGTTTCCTTCCGCAGGGTGCGTGCGGTGTAGTGTTCAGGGCAGGGTCGAGTCGCATTCCTTCAACAGGGCACATGTGGTGCAGTGTTCAGGGCATGGTCAGTTCAAGATCCTTCTGCAGGATGCATGCAAAATAGTGTTCAGGGCGGGCACATCCAGGTCGAGTCGGTTTTGTGCAGCGTGCCCATGTTCAAGATGTGCAGAACAGTTTTTAAGGGCACAAAGGTCATTCAGTAGGGTCAGGTCGTGTCGAACACGACATGAATGCATTCAAGAAACATGTGTAGACCATTAACCTAGTGACCTACATGTAGAAATGCGTTAAGGGTGTTGAGGGCATCTGTGACCCGAGTTACCCACTTGGACCATAATTCGTGCAGACTTCAGAAACATGTTCTGAAAGGGGATTTTGGGGTTCCTTTTTATTTTTTTCACTATTGGGAAGCTACTAAGGCTAGAGAAAGGTACAAGCACATTTGGCAAGAAGAATAAATGGTTTATGCAGGCTTGTTTGTATAATTATTGCAGATTGTACATATTTATTGAAAAATTATGTCGGACAGACTTATTAATAGTAGTTTCCCCTCCCATGAATGTATGGGCATTCATGTGGTTTGATATTGATGTTTATTGCTATTTTACTTTTTCACAAGAGCACTTTGGAAGATTAATTAAACAAGTTTGGAGTTAGGCATAGTCTACTTATTGAGTATTTTAAAAGAGAAAAATAAAGTAGTGCTGCACCCGTCTATAGAGTGGTTGGGACACTACCACGGGAATAGGGGCATCACAGTTGGTATCAGAGCTACCTTTTTGAGGATTTTTGATTATTGAGCAGGGATATAGTTGCAGTGTTTTAGGTGGTATTGAAGCTTGATGTATGACTTTGTTTCATTAGAAATGAAATTTAAAGAAATAAAAGAGAATTCAAAGGAAGTGGCGAAGGAGTTTTATGAGATGAGTTGGACCATTGATACATTGTGCAAGAGGAGGACATCTGATATGAATAAAGATGAAATCTTTCGACTTATGAAGAAAGTGAAAATTCTTCGAGCATAAATGGACAAGGTAGAAGAAGAGCAAAGGAAGTTACTTGATAAGCTTCTCAAACTTAGAAACCTTGGAAATATGAAGCATGGTGGCATGAAGCCCACTATGACCAAAAAAAAGGATGTTGTAGATGTAATTGAAGTCAAGGAAGAACTTGATGAACAAGTTGGACCAAGACCAAGCATAATAGAAGCATTGATGGTGGATGATTCTCACAAGGATGTTGCATATGTGGTAGAACTCAAGGATGAACTTGATGAACGGGTTGGACCAGGGCCAAGCACATTGCAATAATCAGTGATGGATGATTCTGAGGAGGATGTTGAGGATGCGAATATGATCAAGGAAGAACTTGTGGAACAAGTTGAACATGGACAAATAAAATTATAGGGATTGGGGGATGAACCACTTGCAAATGTTGCAGAAGTGACAATGATCGAGGATGAACTTGATGAGCAGGTGGTACTGGGATCAGAAGCATTGCAGACATTGATGAGGATGGAGGACACTCACTTAGAGAGTCTTCATGAAGATATGACTTGTGTTTAAATTGAGAATTTGGGAGATGGACCATATGTAGGGATGAGCAATAATATGACTTCTTCTACAATACCATGGAGGACCTTTCCTTGGATGACTATAATGGAACCTTTTACATTGGAGAAGAAAGGAGAATTTCTTGTTGCAGACCTTGATAGGAAAATTTGTGACCTCACTCTAGCAGGTTCAAATTCCTGTGACAAGGGTGGAACTTGATAATCTTTGTGATATATATGGGTCATGATTAGCCACATGGAAATTGATTAGGTGCCCAGCATGACTTATGGACTGCCTTGGTGGTAGGGCACATTGTTTGGGTAGACTTCTTCGTGGCTTACAACCAAGAAGGAAATCTTGGTGCACCTTTAGTGGGGGAGAAGCCTTGAAGGAAGTACTCATGATGATGATGGTAGAAGTGACTAAGGGTACTCAACCTATACACTATACACATGATTATGACTAGAGTTGAGATGAGTCTATTGTTGATGGACACATGGGTAGCCAAAGTCATGTACATTGACATGATGGCATGGCAAGAGATTATGTGGAGACATTATGCAAGTGTACTTACTAGATGCCACTTCTGAGCATCATGGAGGAGTGTCAAGTAGGATGTTGAGAAGGATTGATTATTGGTGTTACGTGGAGATATTTTATATATGGGTTGATGGACGTTGTTCACTTTGAGCAACAAGACATTGGTTGGATGAGAAGCCTATGAACACATTCATATTACTTGCAGGGTGAGAAAAAATTGTGGTGGCACTCATGGCCAATACAAGTATGCTTGCCAATGCTTTGGATAGGATGATGCATGGGATTTTATGATGGATTTGCATTCATTAGAGGCTTCATACTACAATGATCTTACAATATCTAGTTCACTGAGGAGCTGAGATTGAGATTGGTCTTGATTTTGATGCACTATGGGATGCATACCTTTGAGCACATTTATGGGGTGTGTTTGTGAGGAGTCACTTGATAGAGATGATCAATGGGACAATTTGGAGCTTGATGGAGATGCAATTATGATATGCCTTGGTGGTATACACTTGGTCATGGGTTGAGCCTTCTTGACTTGTCTTTGGTACGCATGTTGGATGCATGTTGCAGATGGGATCAACATAGATTCATTGACCTAAATATGGCACATTTTTGAGAGGATGTTCTTGACTTGATTTGAGGAGGACCTTTAACACGTCGATCATGATCGATATTTTTGAATTTATTTTAAAAAACACATGGATATTGGCACCATGGGAAGCACATTTCAGATAAAGATGGCTTGCTGGATGGAAAACATGTTGCAGATGAGATGAAGGGTGCTTCATGGACCTAAACATGGCTTACTTTACACTTTTATGGGACAGATTCTTGATTTAGCTGATGGATGTAATAGGATGTGAAAGGAAAAAATAACGCAGGGTATGAGGATGTGCATTCTCATGATGAGAACGTATGGTTGGATTGATCACCCGACTAATTCGATTTACAAGGGCTATAGTAGTGTGAAGAGTTATGCTCGATACATAGCAGGTTTTGTTACGTTGAGTTGGTTGGATTACTTGATGCAGAGATTCACATGATATTGACAATAAATGATGGGTTGACATGATATATGTTGTAGCAGCATGTGGCCATGATGGAGAGATTGACTTCCCACCATGGTATAGCACATGGTGATTGTGATGGAAGTGTTGATGATCATGGATTGAGGAGATATTTCCCTTGGATATGTTAGATATGAACCTTGATGGTTTATGTGATTATATTGTGCAATGATAGATTGAGAATAAAATTACAACGATATATTATGACGATATGATACAACGATGATGGTAGCACTATCGGGGACGACAATATTATTTTAAGTGGGGGACAGTATGACCGAGGGCCGTTGGAAGAGTTTGGTGGACATGTGACGAACGACGGTCAATGAAAACCTCAACCTATAAAAGGTCTGAAAAAGCCTCCCTTGACATTCTTCCCAACTTGCCATGTCTTGTTATGCAACTTTGACCCTAACCAATGTCTTGCCCCTGCCAATGTTTCACTGAGACCAACCAATATAATTTCCAAGCTTCGATACCAACTGCAGCCCTATCATTGTATTCCCACTTCAATATTCAATATTCAACAAAGCTCAACTCGCCCTGAATTTATCTTTGATACCAGCTGTCATGAAGTAGTAATGGTGCCAATGCTTCACCCGTGTGAGGGTGCCCAAGGAAAAGAGTTCGGGTGGGTTGCGTCGGGTCATGTCGTGTGATGGAAACAGTGTAAAAAATGATAAGTGGTGATCATGGGTTTTCCTTGTGCATGTTCAGGCGGGTTGGGTTGTGCGCTTGAGAAGGTTGGGTTGTGCGTTCGGACAGGTGTGGTTGTGTCGTTCACATCGTGCATTCATGCGGGACAAGTCGTACGTTCAGGTGGGTCAGGTCGTGCATTCGGGTTGGTCGGGTCAGGTTGTGTGAGGGAGGCCATGTTAAAAATTCTAAGTTCTGACAGCCCGTGTGCCTTTTGCATGTTCATGTGGCCCATTTTCCTTTTTCTCCCTCGTGCCTTCATTCTTTCGAGTCGGGTCCTGCCGTGGGAGGATGCCTAAGGAAATGCGTTCGAGTTGGGTCGGGTTGGTTCAGGTCGTGTGAGGGAGGCAACATAAAAAATGCTAAGTTGTGATTGCCCCTATGTCTTGTGCACATTTGTGCAACCCATTTTCCATTTTCTCCCACATGCCTTCGTTCAGGTGGGTCGGGTCAGGTCATATGAGGGTGCCTAAGGAAACACATTCAGGTTGGGTCGTGTCATGTGAGGGCGCCCAAGGAAACACATTTGGGTAGGTCGGGTCAGGTTGGGTTGTGTTAGGGTGCCCAAGGAAATGTGTTAGGGTTGAGTCATGTGATGGCACCTAAGTAAATGCATTTGTGCGAGTCGAGTCGAGTCGTGTCGTGTGACGACGCCCAAGGAAATGTGTTCAGGTGGATCAGGTCGGGTCGAGTCGTGTTGTGTGAGGGTGTCTAGGGAAATGTGTTAGGGTGGTTTAGGCAGGGTCAGGTTAGGTTGGGTCATGTGAGGGCACCCAAGGAAACACGTTTGAGTCAGTTCATGTTGGGTCAGGCCGTGTGAGGGCGGCTGTATAAAAAATGATAAGTTGTAATCGCCCATGTGCCTTATGCACATTCGTGTGACCCGTTTCCGATTTTCTCCCTTGTGCCTCCGTTCACGCAGGTTGGGTCAGGTCATTCCGTGTGAGGGCGCCTAAGGAAATGCGTTCGAGCTGGGTCAGGTTGGGTCGTGTGACGGATGTTGTATAAAAAATGATTAGTTGTGACTACCCGTGTGCCTTGTGCACATTCGTGTGACCCATTTTACGTTTTCTCACTTGTGCCTTCGTTCGAGCGGGTTGAGGGTGCCCAAGGAAACCCGTTCAGGTCGGGTCGGTTCGGGTTGTGTTAAGGCACCTAGGGAAATGTGTTCGGGTTGGGTCTGGTTGGGTCATGTGAGGGAGGTCATATAAAAAATGAAATTTTTGACAGCCTGTGTGCCTTGTGCATGTTCGTGCGACCCACTTGCCGTTTTCTCCTTTGTGCCTTCATTCGGGCAGGTCGAGTCGTGTCATGTGAGGGTGCCCAAGGAATGCATTTGGGTCAGGTTGGGTCGGGTCATGTGAGGGAGGGAATATCAAAAATGCTAAATTGTGACCACTCGTGTGCCTTGTGCACATTCCTGTGACCCATTTTCGGTTTGCTCCCTTGTGACTTCGTTCAGGTCGAGTCGGGATGGGTCGAAATTTTCTACATAAATCTGCCCAAGTGCTGCTGGGTCACTCAGGTCACTTGGGTTGACTACTTCCTATGAGTATAAATCTTCCATAGATCTCTCTGTCTATCCAATCCGCTTCCTAGTTGTATGGTTAGCTTCGACCCGTCAATACACACCTACTACAACTTTTGGCACTCAATTTCGACTTACGATGACTTCAGAATGAGCTGTGAACATAATTTCAGAGTCATGAAGATGCCCTGTCTGACCCGACCTGCACTATGGATTCCCTATGGTGTTTTTCCCCACCTCTTGCACATATGTCGCTTGACTTGACCAACACTATGCCTGACCTAACCTGACCTGTAGTGCGGACGCCCTACGACATTGTTCCGCATGTCCTACACAAGGCATAAGGGCGTTCATATCAAATTTGCTAAGAAATGAATACCCGAGTGCCCTGTGCATGTTCAGGTGGCCCGTTTTCCATTTTCACCCTTGTACCTTCATTCAGTCGGGCGCAACGTTTTGCGCTATGTGAGGGCACCTAATGAGATTTGTTCGGGTTAGGTCATTTCTTTTGAGGGCAGTCGTATCAAATCTGGTAAATTGTGACTACCTAGGTGTCTTGTGCACATTCGTGTAACCCATTTTTCATTTTCTCCTTTGTGCCTTCGTTCGGTTGGGCACGCCATGTCGCACCGTGAGAGGGCGCCCGACGAAACACGTTCGGGTTGGGTCATTTCGTTTGAGGGTGACCATATCAAATTTGGTAATTTGTGACCCCCCAGGTGCCTTGTGCACGTTCAGTTGGCCCGTTTGCTATTTTATCCCTATATATTTTTTTTGTTGGGCATGTTGTGTCACATCATGTGAGGGCACCTGACAAAATGTTTTTAGGTTAGTTCGTTTCGTTTGAGGGTGGTCATATCAAATTTTCTCAGTTGTGACCGCTCGAGTGCCTTGTGGATGTTCGGGCGGCCCGTTTGTCATTTTCTCCATTGTGCCTCCGATCGGTCGATGCATCATGTCACACCATGTGATGGTGCCTAATGAAACACGTTTGGGTTGGGTCATTTTGTTTGAGGGCGGCTGTATCAAATTTTCTAAGTTGTAATATTCCTGAATTAGCATGCAACTAATTGGAATATTAATTTTTCTCTTGACATGTAGTTAGATGAATAAATTGGTAAGGAGACCTATAAATCTCTTTAGTAGGCATAAAATCCCTCTTAATGTGAAAAGGGATCATATTCATAACTGGATAAAGTACCCTCATGTGTGAACAGGGGCTAATGCATGTGGACAAGGTAAAGTTTGACCAAGTCAACGGAGATGGGTGGAGGGAATGAATTATCAATAGAGACAGCCCAATATGAATGTGAATTACTTTAGATATTTTCATAAAAGATGGATTGAATACCCTTAGGTGTGAAAATGTGTTGGAGTAGGTTGAACAGGTCAACTTTGACCAAATCAAACAACGATGTTATGGAGGAGTGGAATTAATGGTGGGACATCACAGTTTTGGAGGGAGATTGATTGTGTGATGATGGAAACCCTAATGAGTGGGACCCAAGGTGTGAAGGCTCACATTTATTTATAATGAATAGGATGGTATCCATATGGGGTTATATTATGAATATTATTTTGATATCTCTATGTAGACTTTTTCTCTCTTTAGCTGTTTAGCTAACTAGTGATGTTTAGCATAGGGGGTTCCTGTTCAGGAATTCCACCTCTTTCCTTGAGAGGCCTGCTGGGAGAATATTGATCTATTATTTCCACATATTTTGCATTCTCTCCAATATTCTATCTTCAGCTACAATGTTTTTTTTGTAGAATATTTTGTTGTGTTGCAGGGTGTTGCAGTGGAGGGTTAAGAAACCCACTTTCAGAGATTGTTTTTCATAGGAGGAAGGATTCCTTCTCTTGGGAGATCATCAAGGAGGGATTCTAAGCACATTTCAGATATTTGGTACTAGGCAAACCTACTTCTATCATTTGCAACACAGTTTTAGTCTGGAATTGTGTTATTTTGGAGGGCAGCTTCAGGAGAGGGTCTTGTGGCTCTTTTAGAGTGTTTTCTTGTGGTTGAAGGGTTCAACATTTCATTGGAGGAGAAATTTGAGGAGATATATATAATATATACATTATTTCACCCTTCTATCTCATGATCTTTATTTTTCAGTAACTCTTTAGTCCTAGGGCTATAGATCACCATTTGTATTTGGGTGTACTTCCAAAAACCCTTCTCGGGTTATCTTGCATTTGTGTAAAGGAGACTAGATCTCAGTTTTTGAGCATTATTGATTAATATATCAGCATATCCATTTGTTTCTATAATTATAGAGTATAAAACCTCATTAGACTATGCTTTCACTTCCTACAGTATTTCTATGTAGATGTAGTCTTGGGGTTGCAGTGTTTTTGAGCTATTCTGGACATGGGAGGCTTGTTTAAATCATCTATCATGACTTTTTTGTGATCTTATTTTGTATTTTGTTGCCATAATGTATAAAAAAATGAATACATGGGCTGTTATTAATCATTATAGCATAAATTTCTGAAATTTTGATTTTTAGTGCATGTATTACTGCATTCCCCATTTGGGAATATTACAGTGGTATCAGAGCATAATCTTGGCTCAGTCTATGAGTTTCTGTCAATATGCTATAAGAAGAAGAAGAAAATAATAAGAGATCTAAAATTATGGAAGGAGTGATATTTGTCTCATCACTTTTCCGATCTATGAAGAACCTCTCCAAGGAGGTTAAGAAAATGAAAGAGGAGAGATACAATGAGACCTCTAGAGGGTTTCAAGAAGAGGAAGGCCCATGTACTTACTATCATCAGAAGAGAGAACTAGTGTTGCTTCGAACTCCCAAGAGATACACTATGCCATTCTCCTTTGAGGAAGAATACAAGAGTAATGGAGATGGAGGGCACTTGGAATGTGAGATCCTAAGTGGATACCTGGCAGAATATAAGTCTCAACCTACAACTTTCAAGGAGACTCTAACTCTTCCACAGATCATTCAGATAGAAGAAGAAAAGATACCTTGCAGCAATAGGAAAATAAAGGGCAATAGATTTCTATTGTTTGCCTTTGATGGGTCATCCACATGTACAAGGGCTTGAGGAATGAAGTTGGATGCATTCTTCCTACTACATAGAGTGAGAGGAAGAGAAGCTATAGAGATTGCAGTGCTGCACCTTGATGGTGAAGCAAAAATTTGGTGGTTCAACCATTTGAGTCATGCAAGGGTGATTGCATTTGTAGATTTTACTCAAAGGTTGATCAAGAAATTTGACAAGAAGAAATTAGAGGAGAAGGAGCCTTCCCTTCACCACCACTTGAGGGGACATGTACTAGTGTTGATACAACTATGGAAGAGAAGCCATCATCATCAACAGTTGGGGAAGCTATCACACTGAAGGAAGGAATCCTTGTAGCAATAAAAGATGTTCCCAAGCTTTACCAAGGTATTCATAAGTTTCCACTTTCTGTCATTTCAACACATTTTATGGAGGGTTGTAGAAATATGCCATGGCGTGACCAAGGGTCAGAACATATTGCTGATTTGGAGCAGCAGACTTTCACTTCGCTAAGTAGCCTTGAGTTGTTCAACAAGGGGATAAACAACCATCCTAGTGTATCATTGTTGAGCTGCACACAAATATTGGGGTTAGAGTGTAGACTTTGGGAGGAAGGGATTAACATTACCCTGAGCAAAGAAATGCAGAACTATATGTTCAGCATTGAACATAATCTTGAGACAGCACATGCACCATTACGGAGATCAGAAAAGATTTCATTGAGCAGAAATAATGAGTTGGGGACCCAACTATTATTAGAGCATTCTAAATACCATTACACTTTTGTGACATTGGATGAGAAGATAATTGATGAGATACCTCTTATCTTTTAGAATTGTGATGGATCTTTCTTGATGAGCATTGCATAGCTCTATGAGGATATTTTTCCTTCAGAATACTTGGATCCTTATGGATTCAATATGGTCATTGGTGACCAGTCTTCACTGGGAGATCTCTAAGATATTTTATTTCAACATCCCATGAAATGCAAAGGTAGAAATCTGATGTGGAAGGATGGTATTATCCATTGGAGGAGTACCAAGATGAATCATAGTAGAGGACACCCACATTTGGATGAATGGGTGTGGATGGTGACCAAGAGGTTGGTGAGTCACCTACATATCTATGACACAAGGCAACAACAGGCATGGCTGCATTGGTGACTCTTAAAAGATTTTGGCCATCATGTGACATATCCTTCTTCTAAGGGTATGTTGGTGGATGAAACTTGGCATGGCACTTGCATCATATGGTAACAAGGAGTTTTGGAGCATTATGTTGAAATTGCATTCTTTATATCAATCATCATGTTTTTATCTCATGATTTGTATGATGGAGGTATGAGGAGGTAGCAAGAATTATTGTTTCTTTGTCTACTTTTGGGAGAGTATGCACTGTATTTTTCCCATACTTTGTAGCATTTTTTAGGAGAAAGGGATGGCACAATCAATGTGAAAAAAGGCTACCCTTCAACATTGGAGGATAAGGAGATACTTCCACATAGGAAGGAGATTTCAACACATAACAGCATGATGGTGGATGACTTTGGAATATGGCATGTCAAATGAGGGAGTCATGGAGTGACAAGAGCCTTATCACTAAGGCCAACAACGCTGTCATTTAGGAGTATGCATTTATCGATGGAGTGTTCGAAGAGGAGTATGCATCCCTTCATTTTTTAGATCTTTATGAGGAGATTCTCTTGGGAGGGTTCATCTATGGACCTCACATTCAACATACTCACTATGCATGGTAAGAAATGTATTTCTATACTTATTGATCATTTCATAAAGTATTTGCATCTTCTCACCATCTATGTACAGTGCATTTCTCCACAAGAGGGCAAGATTATCTTTGGGTTCCATGGTCATTCTAGGACCAAAATTTGTGATGGAGATAAATTTCCTTTGAATGAACTTGGGCAAGTGTGGTATTATTATTATGTTCAGCTGATATATAATGCCATTTAGTACCTCATAGTATATGAGCCAACTTGCACAGCTAGAAACTTGTTGGGAGACAACTTGCCACATGATGTTTCAAAATAACAGTTGGTAAAATTGCATTGTATCCATGGGAGAAACCATTGGTATCATCTACACTTGCACATAACCTTCAACATATTTCTAATTTGGATGCCACATGGTGGTGATGTACCTTTCACTTTGTATGGGATGGTTTGAGCCAACAAGATTCATGACTCTAGGGAGAGGATCTTGGGAGATCCGGCTTTCTTCTTGCCTCTTGAGGGCAACATTCTTGTAGCCCAAAATCAGCAGTTACTCTACACTTATCATAAGTGGAGAGAGAGATAGCATGGGGTAGGATATTTTGTCTACCATGTTTAGTTATGCTCCCACCCACATTGCAGAAGCCAAAGGTGGAGGAGAATTTTCATGAGTTACCATTTTTGAGGGTGCCTCATTTTGTATGGATGATAGCTTGGGGATGGAAGATTCACATGGGGATGATAGTTCCCAACATATCTCATATTCTGTGCCTTAATAAGGCCTCTATAAAACACATTTTTGCCTCCATGGGTGTTTTACTTCTACATGATGATAGCTATTTGGGATGGTCACCAAAAGCTAACTTGCATACTTGGGAGGGGCAACTTGGAGATGTATTGATGAGACAACATTTTGTTCCTTGGAGGAGTTTATCATATGAGGATGATACAAGAGGAGGAGAGGAGGCTCTTTAGTTCTATCCTTGCAGTTGCTTGAGGACAAGAAACATTTGGGAGGGCAAGACTGTAATATTCCTGAATTAGCATGCAGCTAATTGGAATATTAATTTTTCTCTTGACATGTAGTTAGATGAATAAATGGGTAAGGAGGCACATAAATCTATTTAGTAGGTATAAAATCCCTCTTAATGTGAAAAGGGATCATATTCATAGCTGGATACAGTACCCTCATGTGTGAATAGGGGCTAATGCATGTGGATAAGGTCAAGTTTGACCAACTTAACAGAGCTGGATGGAGGGAATGAATTATCAATAGAGACAACCCAGTATGAATGTGTATTAGTTTATATAGTTGCATAAAAGATGGATTGAAGACACTTAGGTGTGAAAAGGGGCTGAAGCAGGTTGAACAGGTCAACTTGGGCCAAATCAAACATCATTTTTATGGAGGAGTGGCATTAATGGTGGGACAACGCAGTTTTGGAGGGAGATTGATTGTGTGATGATGGAAACCCTAATGAGTGGGACCCAAGGTAAAAAGGATAAAATTGTTTATAAGGAAGAGTATGGAAGCCATATGGGGTTAGCTTATGAATATTATTTTGATATGTCTCTTTAGACTTTTGCTCTTTTCAGCTATTTAGCTAAGATTGTTGGTGTTGTTTAGCACATGGGGTTCCTGTTAAGGAATTCCACCTCTTTCCTTGAGAGGCCTATTGGGAAAGTATTGATATATCATTTCCAAATATCCATCATTATAGCCAAGCTTCATTATTCAGCTACAACACAGTTTCTACAGAATATTGTGTTGTGTTGCAGGGTCTTGCAGTGGAGGGTTGAGAAATCCACTTTCAGAGCTTTTTTTTCACAGGAGGAAGGATTCCTTCTATTAGGAGATCAACAAGGAGGGATTATGAGAAAATTTCATATATTTGGCACTAGGACAACTTACTTCCATCATTTACAGTGTAGTTTCAGTCTAGAATTGCATTATTTTGGATGGCAGCTTCAGGAGAGGCTCTTGTGGATCTTTTAGAGTGTTTCCCTGTGGTTGAAGGGTTTAGCCTTTCATTGGAGGAGACCTTTGAGGAGATCTACATCAGATCTACATTATTTCAGTCTTCTATCTCATGAGCTTCAGTTTTCAGTGACTCTTCAGTCCCAGGGTTTTAGATCACCATTTGTATTTGGGTGTATTTCCAGAAACCCTTCCCGGGTTATCTTCGATTTGTGTAAAGGAGGCTAGATCTCAGTTTTTGAGCATTATTGATTAACATATTAGTAGATCCATTTGTCTCTATAATTATGGAGTATAAAATCTCATTAGACTACATTGTCATTTGCTGCATTATTTCTATGTACCTATGGCCTTGGGCTTGTAGTATTTTTCAACTATTCTATACATGGGAGGCTTGTTTAACTCATCTATCATGATTTTTTCCTGATCTCCTTTTGTATTTGGTGGCCATAATGTCTAAACCAATGGATCCATGGGATGTCATTAATCATTATAGCATAAATTTCTGAAAAATTAATTTTTAGTGCATGTATTATTGCATTCCCCATTCAAGAATATTACATAAGTTGTGACTGCCTAAGTGTCTTGTGCATGTTTGGGTGGCTCGTTTGTCGTTTTCTCCCTTGTGCCTTCATTCGGTCGAGCGCACTATGTCACACCCTATAAGGGCACTCGAAAAAATGCATTTGGGTCATGTCGTTTAGTTTGAGGGCGACCGTATCAAATTTTCTAATTTGTAACCACCCGGGTGCCATGTGCATGTTCGGGTGGGTCATTTTCCATTTGCTCCATTATGCCTTCGTTTAGTCATGCATGCTGTGTCGCGCTGTGTGAGGGTGCCCGACGTAATGCATTCTGGTCAGGGCATTTCCTTTGAGGGTGGCCATATCAAATTTGCTAAGTTGTGACTGCCCTGTTGAAATTTGGTTACCGGAGGACAGGTGGTTCCCTAAGGCTTTGATCTTTGGCCTAGGGAAAAGTGTCCAAAAGAATTTAATTTTTCTCCTAAAGTGACTTTATAGTTTTTATAAATTCAAATCTAATTTTAAAGTGACTTTAAGTGATAAAGTTATTAAAGTGACTTTATAAAGTTATAAAGTCAAATCTAATTTAAAAGTGACTTTAAGTGATAAAGTTACTAAAGTCTAATTTTAAAGTGACTTTAATAAAGTCAATGTAAAATTAGAAAGGAAAAGTGACTTTGGAAATAAATGACTACGTGGGTCTTTATTAAAGTGGGGTGAATTAAAAAATAGAAAGTGAGATTTAAATGAGCATTTAATCTCAGCCCTAGATCTCAATCTATTTCAGCCATTGGATTTAGCACTAGAGAATTTGGCGGAAATTCCGACGGCCAATTCGTCGCTATTCCGACACATATTCGTCGCAAGAGCGACAGTTCAAGGGCGGACAAACCGTGGTTTATCATGTCGTCGCCGTTCCGACGCAAGTAAAAAGTGTCGCACTATCGACACTTATTCCGACGTTCCGAACAGGCGTCACTCTTCCGACGTCTCACAAACCGTCGCGGCTCCGACGTTTTAAACGTGGTTCTTTCGACGCTCATTAACCGTCGCAGTTCCGACTAAACGTGGTCCGACGTTTTGCGTCACTCTTCCACGACGTTTTCCATGTGCAATTAGACTAACGTGGTGCGACGTTTTGGACGTCACTCTTAGACGTACGGAAGATGTCGTAGTCAGAAACGATATGTGGTCGAGCGTTTGGAACGTACGCATAAACGTTTCATCTTGTCTCTCTTCGAAACGTTTAAGGTTATCATGATTCCGACGTTTAGCACGTCGCGCTTCAGACCCTTCAGCTTGTTCCTCTGTCTCTCTTTTGTCTCGTCAGAAGCGTTTTACCAAGGCGCGACGCTTTCTCCACAAGGCGTCGGTAGACCGACGGAGGGTTCAATTTTAAAAAAAAAAATTAAAATTTTAAAAGACGAGAAACGCTGTTTTGAAGATATTATATGAAGTAAAACAGTCCATGAAAGTGAAATAGCAGTATGTAGAATAATAAAGCAACAGATAGAGTATCGACGTCCATTGTTCCAAATACAAATTAAAGTACCCAAAACCCTACAACAGTGAAGTAAAACAGTCCATGAAAGTGAAGATATTATATGAAGTAAAACAGTCCATGAAAGTGAAATAGCCGTATGTAGAATAGTAAAGCAACAGATAGAGTACCGACGTCCATTGTTCCAAATACAAATTAAAGTACCCAAAACCCTACAACAGTGAAGTAAAACAGTCCATGAAAGTGAAATAGCAGTATGTAGAATAGTAAATCAACAGATAGAGTACCGACGTCCATTGTTCCAAATACAAATTAAAGTACCCAAAACCCTACAACAGTGAAGTAAAACAGTCCATGAAAGTGAAGATATTATATGAAGTAAAACAGTCCATGAAAGTGAAATAACAGTATGTAGAATAGTAAAGCAACAGATAGAGTACCGATGTCCATTGTTCCAAATACAAATTAAAGTACCCAAAACCCTGCAACAGAGAAAAACGCTAATCATGTGAGGAGTGTGATATGTCCAAAATAAAAAAAGACCATCAGACCATATCAATAAACCAGCAACATAGACCAGCATCGCTAGTTTTGAAGGCAGAGTGATAAACATTAATCATTTTTTTTTCACAAGAGAAAAAACGATGTTTTGAATATATTATATGAAGTAAAACGGTCCATGAAATCATTACATTTTCACATCTGAAGATTGGAACCCAAATATACATCCAGAAAAGTGGAAGTCCCACCCCAGACAGTGATAGAAAAATACCCCATGTCACATACGGGGACTTGATATAAAACCCAGTAACGGTCCACATGGAGATTATCGACAATCTGAGAAAGCATCCAAATATGCCCGAGGCATCTATAAGAAAGTGAAATAGCGGTATGTAGAATAGTAAAGCAACAGATAGAGTACCGATGTCCATTGTTCCAAATACAAATTAAAGTACCCAAAATCCTGCAACAGAGAAAAACGCTAATCATGTGAGGAGTGTTATATGTCCCAAAATATAAAAAGACCATCAGACCATATCAATAAACCAACAACATAGACCAGCATCGCTAGTTTTGAAGGCAGAGTGATAAACATTAATCATTTTTTTTTTTTCACAAGAGAAAAAACGTTGTTTTGAATATATTATATGAAGTAAAACAGTCCATGAAGTCATTACATTTTCACATCTGAAGATTGGAACCCAAATATCCATCCAGAAAAGTGGAAGTCCCACCCAGACAATGATAGAAAAATACCCCATGTCACATACAGGGACTTGATATAAAACCCAGTAACGGTCCACATGGAGATTATCGACAAATCTGAGAAAGCATCCAAATATGCTCAAGGCATCTATAAGAAAGTGAAATAGCAGTATGTAGAATAGTAAAACAACAGATAGAGTACCGACGTCCATTGTTCCAAATACAAATTAAAGTACCCAAAAATCCTTGAACAGAGAAAAACGCTAATCATGTGAGGAGTGTGATATGTCCAAAATATAAAAAGACCATCAGACCATATCAATAAACCAGCAACATAGACCCGCATCGCTAGTTTTGAAGGCAGAATGATAAACATTAATCATTTTTATTTCAGAAGAGAAAAATGCTATTTTGAATATATTATATGAAGTAAAACAGTCCATGAAGTCATTACATTTTCACATCTGAAGATTGGAACCCAAATATCCATCCAGAAAAGTGGAAGTCCCACCCCAGACAATGATAGAAAAATACCTCATGTCACATACAGGGACATGATATAAAATCCAGTAACGGTCCACATGGAGATTATCGACAATCTGAGAAAGCATTCAAATATTCCCGAGGCATCTATAAGAAAGTGAAATAGTAGTATGTAGAACAGTAAAGCAACAGATAGAGTACCGACGTCCATTTTTCCAAATACAAATTAAAGTACCCAAAATCCTTGAACAGATCAAGAAAAACGCTAATCATGTGAGAATTCAAAGTAAAGTTAATCTATTAACATTGCGAATAAAATTACACCGAAGTCAAAAACATTGCCTGGCCATACTCATGGCAAATTTGTCATCAAAAAATCAAAAATTAAGAAGACTGCCCTCATACGGGGAAACCAGTCTTGAACGTTTAATTTACAGAATTCAAAAATATTACTTAAAGGTCCAGCACAGTAAAATAAACTAAAAGCAGCCCAATTAACTGGGCCTGCTAAGCAAGAAAAACAAATTAACCAAACTAATCCACCGTTGGTTCCTCCACGATTCGGCACCATCCTAATTCGGAAGGTCCAGGATCGCTAGGTGCTACCTCCACATGCATGCCACGGCTCCCCTCCTGAAGGCCCGAATGCTGGCCGGCTTTTTCCGAGCTCAGACCCGCCGGGCGGGTGCATTCTTCCTGTGTTTGGGCCTCCTCGCGGAAGACCACAGTGACTATAGCTGTGATTCGCGGGCGGTTGAGAGTGCAATCAAAGGAAAATTGCGCAGTGCGCGTCGTGGGAGAAGGTGAACTAGCCTCTGTTGAGGTGCTGGAGGGAGCGCGCCGGGATTGACCTCTAGTGCTCCCCCTGCGGCAACGCATCCTATGACGCACGCGAGGCATGGGTGCAATCGCAGTGGGCACAAGAGACGAAGAAGCAGAATTCCAATTAACAGAAAGACAGACAGACAAAAGAACTCTAGAGAAATGGGAAGACAGGAGTAAAAGTTCAGGGCAGAAGTTCCGCCGGGCACAGCTCCTCATCACTCAGCCACGCAAATTGAAAAAAAGGTAACTAAAGAATCAAACCAGCTTGTCTGAAAAACCATGGCTAAACGCCATTTTTTATGTCGACCCGTCTGCAATGCAATCAAAGGACGACCGTCATAATGAATCTCTGATCATTAATAATGAGAGCCGAAGGCCGGATCAAATTGGAGCGTGCGGAATCGCTCAGAGGAGTGGAGGTCCGATCTTGAACAGTGTTAAAAATTAATTAATCTAGATTTGATGGGAAAACTTAATTGAACAGCGTTAAATGTTAATGCGAATGATATGAAATCACCATATCCATGTCCCATCACCTTAAACGCCATCGAATGCACCCGCAGCCGGGAGCAGGGCAAGTTTTTATTGAGGACACGTGGCAAAAATTGATTGGAGCGGATCTTTGTTTGGGCCGCTCGCGCAGTGGAAATCCGGACCCGTAAAATATTAGGGCGAATTTGATAAGAAATTCGCGTCACAAAATTGGCCGACGTCAGCAGGTTATTTTGGAACGCGAATTTGGTTTGAATTATGGTTTATCGCCGTTTGAAGTCCGGCGGGCTCGACTTTTGAACAATTTTCTTATAAAATTTGTGTTGGTTTTCTTTGATAATACACATATTAAAATCCCGCTTAACAAAGAGACAAAATTGTTGTGCTTTCGGAACCTGACCCGAGGATTGGACATGAGTTAACAAACAAAAGGATAGCGGAACCAGACATGCACCCGTGGTCAAGCCCTCTACCAAAACCACGAGCGGAATCACAAAAGCTGGTTGCCCATAGCGCACCGCTTTTGCGGAGTAGGCGGTATTTCCTATTCGCGAGCGATTCCATAGGGAATGCGACACGTGGCGAAGTGACCCCGGCAAACAACCGTTTAACCCACGCCATCGCACGTTAAAGCCCGACGTTGGAAGCCGAGCGAAATTACCAAGAGTCGTTGATTTGGAGAAGGGCCATCGGACAGTGGTCGCACGTTGAACTTGCTCGGAGGTTAACTAAGGTGTGCGGAGGATAGCTAGGTACGATACGAGTGTTTGATTGGTTATTGATATATATAGGTGGGGCCGGAGTATAATGAAATTGTTTAATTAAACGATTGGCGGATAATTAGCATAAGTCAGGAGGGTGATTGTTGTAAGGCTGGGTGGTGAAATATAGAGCCGAAAGTTCACTACAAGTTATTTATTTAAAAAGAAACGTGGAGTATAAATACAAAGTGTTGAAAGTTAAACATTGGTTATAAGGATTGGAGATAATATAAAGTCGGGAATATAAATTAAAGTCCAACCATTATGGATAGTATTTATTTATCAAATTCTAAGAATTTGATAAATAAACCCGAAGAAAGAAGAAGTCAATTAAGACTCAGGCTGGAGGAAAAGAACGAGGTAAACCAAGGGAAAATGTTGACAGAGCGATTGTAGACACACCAGCTCTCCTTGGGGGTCCAATTTCAGTTTTGTTGCGTCACATGATGATCTCTCTTCTCTGGCATTTACTTGTATTGAAGATCACTATTCTAGGAATAAGGAGTTATTTTCTCCAAAAATAACCCTAGCCAAACATTGACAATGCATCAAGGATATCTTTTTATGCTTCATAAGTACATATGTTCTACTTCTAAATCATGTCTTGGAAGTGGTTGTTTTGCTAGAAATTATTCACCAGTTGGTTTCATACCAAAGTCTTTTTTTCATTTTCAGCATCCAATACATGAAAAAGATAATGGTTTAAAACAACATAAATATTTGAAATTTTGCAAGAATTGTCTGGCACACTTTGAATATAAATTTTGAAGTCAAGTGCATGATGCTGTATAGGATCAAGTGTCATTTTGAATACCAAATGTTTCACAAGAAACTTCTCAACATGCTACCCTGCAGTAAGGATTAAATGACAATATTGTATCAACTATTTCCATAATAAAAGTGCACCTCGGCCATAAGACTAAACAACTACAAATGTTGTAGATCTAACAAGACCACACAATCAAATGTATTCCATAAGGCCAATACTGTATGAAAAATGAAAAGGAGTTTGCAACCAAAAATACCTTAGGCAAATAATTCAATTAGATACACCAAACCATCAGCAAAAAGGAAAACCAGCCTACTCAAAAGGCAAGCGTTTACCTCCTTTGACAAAATTTTGAGTTCCGAAACAAGGGCCTTTATTGTCTTGTCAATGCCCCTAGTAATTTGAATGGGGTTTGCACCTGCTGCAACAACCTAAACAAAAAGGTTTCATTTCAAATTATTTTCCACAAATTAAGATACAACCATTGTCAGTTTTGTATTTCCTAACAAGCTCATAAATTTTGACAAAAGAACCAAAATTTTTTAATACCTGATAGCAATTTTTTCACTTAAAAAATATCTTAGACTCAATAAGCCCAACCCAAAACTAAAAAACCAAACACCATAAGACCCTACAAAAATGAATAGATGATCTTAATCCAGTACTATCGACAAAAAGTTACCTTTACACTCTCACTTATTAAACCCTGTGCTGTTGAATTTTAACTTCAACTGCTGCAGCAGAAGGACGGATGCAGCAGCAACATTTTTTTTTGGAGGTTGCTTGCATGCCATCCAGAAATTTAATTCAGCATTTAAAATCCCTGCAAGTTTTTTTTGTAGACGGCCACAACCATATTTCTGTACAGGATTGTATTTAAACACAACAGCCAACATTAACGCAATTCACCAACCAGAAATTAAACAAACAGAAATTTACCTGACAGTTTTGTAAATTCAAAAGGAGGACACGTGGAGCATTAATATTGGATCGCATGAAATTGAAGGGAATCTGAAAACCTGAAAACCGGACCCGAATTTTTTTATAGGGCACATTGGATTGAGAATTCGAGTTAAAATTAGGCAGACGTCAGCATCCCATTTTGGAACGCGAATTTGGTTTGAAATTCAATCTATTTAGACTTTTGAAGTCCGACGGAAAGGGTTCTTTAATGTTTTGATAGTTTAATATATACATATGTTATATATATATCACATGCGAAATGAAAGGTGGGCCATAGAATTTAGTTTTAATTTTATTTTTTTTAAAAGAGGGTTTATTATAATATGTTTTATATGTTCCGACATATAAAAATAAAAAGGTCGAAAAAGCTTGGTAGTTTTTTTTATAGACAGTACGTAAATTTTTTATTACATAGCAGTGTGTAAAAAGTGAAAAATTGAGTGTAACTTTTTAAGTGTGTATGCACAGTAGTGCGAAAGGGAAAAACACATCAGAGTGTCTTAGAGACAGAGTATGTTTGTTTTGAACAGACAGTGAGTTGGTTTTATGCACTGCGTTTTGTAGCAGTCATAATTTTGTAATCCCTCTCAGTGAGGAAGAAGTGTAATAATTTTTTTTGAGTTATTGAAGGGAATAGAAGTTTGTTTTCAAAGTATTGAAACTCTGTCTCCTGTCAAAGAAATTTTTATTTTCTCTGTGTTAGAGGAAGGGATATTTATGGGTGGTTCTTATGAATCAACCAACCATTCAGAACATGCTCATCAATCCAAACCATAAGTATTATGTGACAATATTCAAGCAGGCACTCAATCGGATTTCTGAAGCTATGTTAGAGAAACCCTAAACTCTCACTGAAAATAGGTGAAATGTGGCACCACTCAGAGATTGACATGTGCCAATTGGCACAAGTGGTAGACAATTGGCATGCTCAAACAACGAGGTGATGCAGGAATGACATGAGGGAGAAAATATCAGAAAAGCCCCAAATCTAGAGAACTAAAGCTCATCACCAACCTGAGATTGACAACTTTACATGATGCAACCTATGAAATCGTAAATGGAGAAATCATAGTAACAATAAAGTAACCTATGTAACAATAAATTCGGATTCATCCTGGGAGTGGTAATGGGAGAAATCATAGTGAATAACAGGAAACATGCAGAGTTTCTTACAATCAAATAGATGAAAAAACACATACAAAAAACCTAGATAATAATCATGAACAAGCTTAATATTGAATTATGAATTGTAAAGGAACTTACAAAATGTGACATTACGAACCTGGTCAAGTGCACAAGAAAAAATATCCTGGACATGACCCTGGTTGACAAGTTGTATTGCTCATAATGCAAGAGGATTTGTACCTGCAGTTCCAAGTCAATAAAAATCCATCATTATCTATACAATAAATACAAGTAATTGATGTAGTATTTTTTACTCTAAGATGCATTCTTATGATAATGTTAGAACATATGCTGAAAATGTCAAAACATACCTGAATAAGCTCCTCTTCGTTTCAAGAACAATTTATTGGAGTCGCATGAACTTGGAACAAGCCTCCCACGATCTCAAAGAGTAGCAACTAAGTCAACATTGACTTTTTTGTTGCTACGCTGGATCAAGGGAGGTTTGCTCCAAGATTAAATCGCTCCAATAAATTATTCTCTACTAAACAGGGCCAACCACGTGAAGGTGGAAGCTCTTATGGCCCCTCCCCCCCCTCACATCACTCTCAATTCCCCAATACCCAATCTATATTTCATTTTTTACTTTCATGAGCATAAAAAAATATTCAATAACTAATAAAAAAACAATTCAACAAAAAGTACGCAAGGAAACATTGCAATTAATGCTTGACATAAAAATAGTATGATAAATGAGTTTTTTACATAACGCAAAAAACGTTCCAAGTATGGTAACGTTTGTCTTATAATAATACAATATTTTACATTATCAAAATTTCTTTTTCTTCTTCCTATTTCTAAAGCTCCTAATTACATCATCAATATCATTGTGCTCTGCTCCTGTTTTGTGCCTTTCGACCCGCACTGCTGACCTAGTTGTGTATTCACGATGTCTGGTCTCATCCAGTGACGGGGCATCGCCTACAAAAACAGATAATATTAAATTTTAATTGTCAGTTTTTAAATATCATTGAACTAGTTCGGTAATATTAATAAAAAAAATTTCAATGAGATTATTTACCTGGTGCACCAGTTGTCGCCGCTGACCTAGTTGCATTGTCACGATGTCTGGTCTCATCCAGTGACGGGGCATCGCCTCCAAAAACAGATAATAATTAAATTTTAATTATCAGCTTTTAAATATCATTGAACTAGTTCGGTAATATTAATAAAAAAAATTGCAATGAGATTATTTACCTGGTGCACCAGTTGTCGTCGTTGGGACTGTTGCCCTGTCTTCCTCTCTGGTGGTAAGATCCTCAAGGGAAACATTCTCTGTCATATAAACAAAAAACGTTATAAGGACAACCATCAAGGTATAATTAGAAAAAATTATAAGTGGAAATTAATTACCGTCACGGCCCTCACTGATAGTAGCATTGTCGCCCTGGTCCCCACTACAATGATCAGGTTGCACGTGAGGATCATCTACATCTGGCTCTAAAACTAGGTTATTTGCCTCTTCGGTAGTGCTGCTCCCCTGATTTAAACAAAGTTGTTAGACATTAAATTTATGGATGAAAACAAACATATTGAAAGGTTAATGTTTTACCTTATCAGGCATTCTGGATCTTGGGACCTGCCCCAAGCTTCCGCGACGTTCAACTACAGCTTGATAGCCAAAATGGAAAGCGATATTTTTACCTCTATAGTTTCTGTTCCGAAGTCATCACCCTACATTACATATGATTGTGTATTTTTAATCATATTTGATAGGATTACAAAAACGTTGGAAGGCGATACAATTAATTATAAGATGTTTAGCTACTTAATTACAATTTTTGCAGCTAATTTCAAGTAGCCGCCCTGGCCTAGCTTGTGATGGCCCTTTTTCTCAATCCTAGCTTTGGTTGCCTTTGAGGTGTCAGGCAACCTAGCATCAAAATATTGAAGTCATATATGACGTAGCACACTTTTATTTTAGACATAAAGAAAATTAAAGCTATTGAATTAAAGTTGTAATTTACCTTGCGGGTCCAGTTGGCATTTTTCCTTCTTTCTTTGCCCTTTTCTCTTTTCCGTCATGGATGAGTGCTCTCCACTCACTCTCTGGAACTGTGAGAGGACGCTCGTATCTAGGGTTAAATTGAAATTGCATCCTATAGGTGTCCCTGGTATATTTCAAATATTTTTCGGCTACCCGTGCCATCGTTGTTCTGTCAAATGTGCCGACCCCAAAAAGGGCTTCTAGATAATCTAGAAGTTCTTTTTTCAGGTTGTAATTCTGGGAATTCCACCTTGTGCGTATGGTTGGGCCAAAAATTACCAACGCATGGTTCTCCAAAAACCTATAGAACTCATTGTTTCCTACACAGAAAAAAAAGATATTATCATTAATTTAAAAATAAAAAATCATGATAAATATGTTTTAGATAGAGTACATGAAATAGTTAAAATATTAAAATTTACCTGGGAGTTGTACGTGCTTTATAGGGACACCTTCATCGTTCACCAAAAACGTGCCATTAATGGTCCCTGTGGAGCTGACACGTGTAGCTCCAGGAAACGCAATAATGTAGCTGGCCATATCAGCCTCATCATTGCCAACACGTTCAGCAGTTGGCTGGGTGTCAGCTTGGGCAGGGTGTGTTTCTTGGCTAGCACCTAAAGGAGTAGAAGGTGTATGAGAGGGTTGTTGGGAAATATCTTTCCCTTGTGTCCCACTACCACCAACACCGGGTTCAGCAAATGCCAGAAGACGCTACATACAAAAGAACTTTTTGTTAGTTTAGTCAATGTAAAAATTAAAAATCAAACTATCACAATTCATCTCATGCAGAACAAAAAAAATATCGTTTTGACTTTTTATTATTACCTGATATCTATTTAGCTGCCTCATAAGATGTTGTATCCTCTCTTCTGTTTCAGGTGTTTGAGGCGCGTCTATCAAAGCATTAAATTCCGACCTTGCATCTCGTGCCTTTTTTTGCAACAACAACACCGGAGATAGGGATGAAGAAATCTCTTCCTCAAAGAGGGAATCATCAGGCGTACCATGGCTAGGTGTCTGCATATTTGAACAAAATTAATATTATTTCAATTATGTAAATAACTAAAATACCTGAAGATAGAGCAATGCTGGCACTTTACATGTTCTTCCGCTGGCCTTTTTCCGCGATCATCCCGTCTCGGGGTTGTTCCTGCACTGCTCTGATCAGTCTGCCACATTGCAATAAAATTATAAATGTAAAAACTTGAAAACAATATCTAACTTGAAAACACAAAAATGAAAACTGAAATAATTTCTAATAAGACACCGGAAGACAGAGTTAGAGTTTCAAATATGCCTTGCATTGAATTCAGTCCTGGAAACATGTCATTGCACATTAAGGCACCCAAAAATTCAATCCACGAATGATATATTTAAGTAGGCTTCTCCTATTCTGGGAAAACACCATACCTATAATGCATTCACTTGCATGTATAAAGAGAAAGGAAAACATGTTTTCATACAACGGTGACAAAGGCATCTTGGGGAAAGGTATCTTCACTTTTTATTTATGTTGTTCACCCACACCACTCTCGTGTTTTCACTAATCCTGTTTTGTCATTTTTGAATTCAAATTAAGTTAAGGCCTTAAGTATTTTTTGACCTTTCGGTGTAGTTTTTATAAGTGGCATGTATGGATTTTCCATTAATTCTGCACTTTTTCTCTTCATGCGCATGTTTCCCTGGAAATCAAATGCATGATTTAGTCCCATATATTTAACAAGTTGTTGGATCAACTCCATTGGCAATATCATGTTTCCTATTCAATCAAAATTTATCTCAGTTAGGGTAGGTAGGAAGGTTTTCCCTTTGTATTAATAGGGCACTTTTAGCTTGCATTTTTATTATATCTTTCAAATTTAGTGTCGTTTCAATTAGGGCATGAATTTTTGCAACTTTCAAGGTGAGAATGAACAAAGACAAAATTTTGTGATGGATGACTGTATATGACTCCATGGCCAGAGGAAAAGGCACTAATCTACTTCTTCAAATATCTATAGTTCTCATTCACCTCATACGAAGATGGTCCCCGATTTTGAGCCAAATGTTGCAGCAAAAAGTTCCCCCCCTCCATAATTTGATAGTCAATGGAAATTTCTTAAATTGATGATGGGGCAAGATTATGGAACATTGGAACATACATATGTAATGGATTCCAAGATCATGATATATGTTTGCATATGTTTATGGCAATGTTCCACCAAGTCCCCTGGAGGTGGGAGCGAGGGGACGAGGAAGCGCGGGAGCGGCCTATGCAAAAGCTCCCTACCAATTTTCAGGAAACGTGGGGGGACGTTGGGGTCATAAAAATTATAAAATTTAATATTTAAAATGTAACTATATTTTTTCAAGGAATGTATATACAGTCATCATACACTTGCATCATGAAAGATAAATCATAAATGATAAAATTACAAATCGATGAATGATGAATCATATAATTGAAACAAATTTAAAAGTTAAAAGTTAAAACATACATCATACAATCATGCATGTAAATTTGTAAGTTTGTAACTATATAATCATTAATGTAACTACTAACAATGTACAATGAAAATAAAGTTTAAGATATCATATGACATATTATATCAAGATTCAAAATAGAGTTTAAACTGAAGTTTACAACTCAAGTCTGAAACATAAAACTTAAACGCAAATAAGTTGTGTCTGAAACATAAAACATAAAACATAAAACATAACATATGAATATCAAATGATATCATCATACTGATAAATGAGCATAAATGCTCAAGTTAATGCCCCACTAGTCTCTGCATCCAACTTCTGCACGAATATATCAAGATCAACCATGTTACCATCTGAATCAGAATCACTTGGTTTCTCAAATATGCTAAGTGGCACATCAAATTTTAACACGAAACCATAAACTAAAAGGGGCGGTGAGGGGACGTGAGGGGGCGTGAGGGAAACATCCCCTAGAAGTCCCCAAGACCCCGGAGCGCGAGGGGGTGAGGAATCTAGACCTCTAGGTGGGGGGGTGAGACCCCGTGTAACACTGGTTTATGGAGGTGGTGGAGCAAAAAAGAGCTCAAATAGAGCTGAAATTTTTCACATAAAAAGGACTGTGGGCTTGACTAATGGTTCCATTTAAAAAATAATATCTAGACAGAGAATAAGTGTAGCATGCAAACATGCATTGAAAATCCATCCGAGTTTGCATTGTATTACTTATGATGGATTCAAATTTGGGTTTCAAAATGCCAGGTTATGGCATGATTTTGTCGAGAAACCCTTAGTTGGATTCTCATGTTGGTTTAATTTATATTTTAAGTTTGTTTTGCAATTTTTGGGTGATAGTAACTCATGAACTAGGTTACCAATGTGTAACAATCATATTTCAAGAATAAAGTTGTGATTTTTTTATATTATTATTATTATCTATTAGCTACGAGTATTGACACCTAATGCCCGGAATTTTGACATCTTGATAGCATGGATAATTTCGAAAATGTTTCTAGTAATGTTAACATAATAACTATCATTACATGTCTTCACTTTTTTCACCATAATAGACCTGTGATATGGACTCATCACACAACTTCATATGTTATGTCCCAACAAGTTCAAACTGGTTGAACCTACCTCATAGTGTGGTTATTAAGGACAAGTTGCTTGATATATAACTCGATAGCATAGACCGCGTTGCAGTTCTAAAAAGAATCCTCAAGTGTCAAAAAATCTTCACAATATGTTCTACTATAAAGCCTTTTGGGATACCTGAAATAATATATGTATCATTGATGACTTTTAAAGTATGACAAGATCCAGAGGGAAAGGAAATCACTGGAAGAGTGATCCACCAATGAGAACCTAGAATTTAGCATCAGATGAGTTAGAGTCTAGGAAATTGAAACCCTATAATTTTAATTAGTGATGAAGGACATCACATAGGCAATTATATTTTCATGTAGAATAATCTGTTAATTCAAATTTAAACTACATAATATGAAAGGCATACCATAAATTTTTCCACGTAAGTCCAAACAACCTATAAAAATGGAAAACCTTCTTTTTCCATGGGAAATAATTTACCTTTCCTTTTTCAAGGCAATCTAAATCACAAAAAATATGAACTATACCGCACACATTCTTGGATAATGTGAAAGTGGAAAAGGAATACCCTACACAAGTGATGCACACATGTACATTTGAACACTAATAGATTTTTGTAGTTGAAATGCAATGCTTGCTTTCATTTAAATGTAGGGTTTTTAAAGCAGGGAGAAATAATGGCTGCCAAATTAATAAGCGTTTCTTTGGGAAAAATTTAAATCTTGTATTGGGTGATGAAGATAATAGAGGGTATTGAATCTTGATTCTTGACATCTAGAGAGAACCCTACAGCCTAACACAATCCAATGGAATTGACCAAAAAAACCCAAACAGAGTCAACCCTACTATAGGAGGAAGGGCCTGCAGTAAGAACTTACCAGTTTTCAAGAGCTAAGGGCGAATGCTGTTCTGCAAGAGCTTAGGGTGAACGCTGAGGGCGAATGTTGTTCTGCAAGAGCTGAGGGCGAACGCCGAGGGCGAATGCTGAGGGCAAAGGCTGTTCTGCAAGAGCTGAGAAAAGGTGGCGAATGTCAGTTTCCGAAAGAGTCGAGGATAAATCTAGGGTGAATGTCGTTCGCAAGAGCTCGTGCTGGCGACGTCGAGGGCGAATGATTTCTGCAAGAGCTCGTGGCGAATGCTGAGGGCGATGCCGTTTCCGCAAGAGCCGAGGGCGAACAAAGCCGAGGGCGAATGGTGTTCGTGCGAGCGAGGGCGAATGCGCGTTGGACATCGTACGTTAATGTAGCACACATATACATTTGAACATTAATAGATTTTTGTAGTTGAAATGCAATGCTTGTTTTCATTTAAATGTAGGGTTTTTAAAGCAGGGAGAAATAATGGCTGCCAAATTAATAAGCGTTTCTTTGGGAAAAATTTAAATCTTGTATCGGGTGATGAAGATAATAGAGGGTATTGAATCTTGATTCTTGACATCTAGAGAGAACCCTACAGCCTAACACAATCCAATGGAATTGACCAAAAAAACCCAAATAGAGTCAACCCTACTATAGGAGGAAGGGCCTGCAGTAAGAACCTACCATTTTGCAAGAGCTGAGGGCGAATGCTGTTCTGCAAGAGCTGAGGGCGAATGCTGAGGGCGAATGCTGTTCTGCAAGAGCTGAGGGCGAACGCTGAGGGCGAATGCTGAGGGCAAATGCTGTTCTGCAAGAGTTGAGCTCGAATGCTGACCGCAAATGCTGTTCTGCAAGAGCAGAGAGCGAATGCGCGCGTGATATCAAACGTAGCTATTGCGACAAATACCAAACATTTTTATGTAGCGCACATATAAGTTTCGAATTTTTATGTAGCGCCCATATAAGTTTGGTATTTTTATGTAGCGCGAAAATAACTGTCACTATACCGACGGCGGAAAAGGCGTCGCTATTAGGACGGTGCCTCCAAACGTTGCAATGGCGACACCTAGACATTGTGTCGCCATTGCGACGTTTAGAGTCGTCTCAATAGCGACGCTTTGGGCCATGGTGTCGCAATTGCGACGTCTTCCTTTAAACGTCGTAATTGCGACACTAGTTTAAGTGTGGGTATTACGACACTGTTCTATAGACGTCGGTATAGCGACAGTTTCGGGCGGGATGGAAAAAATTTGGGAAAATTTCCGACATTTGGTCATAAGCGTCGGAAACAGGTGTCGGAATTTCCGCGAAATGTAGTAGTGTAGGGATTTTCCAAAAGTCACTTAGGGTTAGGTTAAAGGAGGAAAAGGAGGAAAAGGTCATTCATTCTTTCATGAGCAGATTGAGAGAAGGAGAAGGAGAGAGCTAGAGATTTTTCTGAGCAGTGAGAAGGAGGAGGGCAGCAGCAGTGATATTCAGCAAATCCGTATAGCAAGAGCAGAGCACGAAGTTTGAGGCAAGAGGGCACAAATTTCGAGGGAAGAAAGACAACATTTAATGCTGCATGTTTTTGAGGTCCGTACAGTAGTTTGAAGGCACAAAAATCGAGGTCTGTACAACAGGAGAGAGAGGGTTGTCACCTTGACCAAAAATATATGTGTCAAAATGTGTGAATGACTGTTTTATGTGTGCTGATATTTATTTCTGCATTTTCTAGCATTCTGTAATTTTTCCAGAATTTGTGTTTTCAGCAAAATTTATTTTCCAGCTTGTTAAATGTATGGATATGGGAAAGGGCATTTAACTATTTTGGAGTAATAAGGTGAAAACTGAAAACCGGGGTGGGAAATAGAAATTTCCTACATGGTATCTGGAGCTTTGAGTCTTTCGAAAGAGCAGTTTGGGATAGCAAGGGAGAAAAAATACAACCTACTGATTTTTCACTGCGAAAATTCCAGCAAAGCTGATTTTTTTCACAAACATAATTTTTACCTTTACTACGGCGGTGTTATTTTTCAGTTTTTAGGACAGAAGGATGTCTTTGGGACCGAGGTGGAGGATAGGTTGGATGGGCATTCCAATTACGACGATTCAGAATGAGAGAATGCGGAGTATCTTTGAGGAGCAGAAGTGCTGGGACATTATGGTGCATACCGCACGTGAACCACAGTAAATGTGCCTACCGATGCTACTCAGCTATGAGAATATAATAAAAAAGAACAACAAGGGTAAGAGAGCGATTCTAGATGGAATCAAAGACCATTGCATTCCTCATGTGAGAGGAAAGAGAAATGCTCATGAGATGTAGGACGAGCATTGTCCAATCTCTACTAGAGTACCAATGAGAACTGGAAAATGGTCTGAAGGAAAAAGCTCGAAAACCATTAAGATGGGTAATGATAGTGCAACTGGATATCTCACAAATATTACTAATGTGAGATATGAGTTGGCAGCGATTGGAGGGGCCATTCCACCCACTGAGTTGGTGCGGATTGTAGTGAATGGCTCTCCCCGTTCATGGATGAAACTTTGCTCGATGGGGTTTGTGCATGTGAGACCCTTCCCACATGGGAGAGGTTTTGGGATGATTGCATCTCGCATGCAGAGATCGGGGAAAAGGTCGAGCTAGGGCAACCAAGCCGTTGAGCGAGGGATGAGGATGTAGCACTTTTGGGCAGGGACGTAAGAAAGGCAAAGGGAAGAAGTAGGATTCCACAAGCAATGGTGGGGGCAAAGGCAAAGGTAAAGGTAAATAGGATAACACACGTAAGGACTATTCCAAGGTGAAGTGTTGGAATTGTCGGAAGATGGGACACTATGCGGTTGTGTGTCCCGGGAGAAGAAGAAGAAAAAATGGCAAGAACCAAAGCATGGCGACTTTCAGCAGAGCTTGAGGAATTTGCGGGATTGTTTTTGACCCGGGAGTTTGGGTTCATTGCGTGTGAGTCCTCTAGTGCGGGATTATCTCGCTATAGAGGTTCGTGAGGGAGCATGCATTTCCTCATTAGTGGAGCATCTTCGTGTATTTGGTATGTGGACAGTGGGGCTTCACGTCACATGACAGAGTCCGTGAGTACTTCTTAGAGCTTTCTGGAGAGTGGCAACGATATAGAGGTAGTACTCAAGTGATGACGTGAGTTGTTAGAGCGATCGGTGTGGGAACATTGACATTTCGGAGGAGTCTAAACCTCCCTTGAAAGTGTCGGATGTTCTTTATGTGCCAGAGATGAGGAAGAACCTCATATCCGTCTCGGCTTTGGAGGACGGAGAGGATATGAGGTATCTCGTTCAAGGGAGGACAGTGTTGATGTATCCCGTGGGCACTCCAGTCGATTCGGCTAGAGTGATAGGTGTACACCATGCAAAGGTGTAAAGGTTTGCATTCCAGCCCCTTTTGGCATTGATCGGTAGTACCGATCAGCAGAGCTAGCGCTTCGAGTTGTGTGAGATTTAGCACCAGCAGGGATGGGGTACATGTATCATGGAGCCTTGAGGACTTTGCGGGGAGATCACTACTGGGTGTGCGGATTTCGATGCGATCACTGTTGATACTTGTGAGAGGATGTGCAATGGGCAAGTTTTTCCAAATCCCCTTTTCCTAGCGGTGACAAGAGAGCAACCGGGATACTTGATTTGATTCATTCGATGTGAGCGGTCTGGATGTCTCATGTTTCCTTGAGTGGATATGAGTACTATGTGTTATTCATTGATGATCACTCCAGGAGGACCTAGATTTATTTCTTGAAGACCAAGAGTGAGGTCTTAAAATCGCTTTCAGAGTTTAGAGCTCTTTTTGGAGACAAAGACGAGGTCAAAAGATCAAGTCCCCGAGGTCGGACAATGGAGGAGAGTACACCCTTGGAGAGTTTGTTGACTATTGTGCGGAGTGCGGTGCATTAGGAGGGAGTTCAACTGCTCCTTACAGCCCCGAGCAGAACGGGGTTGCGGAGAGGAAAGAACAAATCCATCGGAGGGGTTGTCAAAGCCATGTTACAGTATCGTGGGGTTGCCATTGTTTTTTGTGGGCGAGGCTCGCAACACAACTATTTATTTGCGAAAACAGAGTCGGCATCGTGCCTTGGGGCACATGACTCCGTGAGGAGGCTTTTTCTAGGAAGAAGCGATATTGGTCATCTTCGTATCTTTGGGTGCATCACATACTCCTACATACCCAAGGAGAAGAGGACCAAACTAGAGCCCACCATGAGAGAAGGGTATCTTTGTGGGCTACGGTGAGACCTCAAAGGCCTTTTGGATTTACATTCCTGCGTAGAGGAAAGTTGTTAGTTAGGAGGGATGTGAAGTTCGAGGAGGATAGGGCCTTTAGGAGGTCACGGGAGTTAGAGTATCCGGATCAGCCATACCCTCGCATAGCGTTGAGTCGCTCGTATGGATCCAGTGGGTAGGGATCGGGAGGATCCGGAGGTACATCTATGACGATGTCGAGTCCGTCGGTGGGGAGTGGCTCACCGAAGTCAAAGAGGTGGTGCTACGGGCGGCATGGCTGCAGCGATCCACGAGCAAGCTTCACTAGGGAGTCCACGCGATGGACAGCTTACATGGTACCTCAACATCTACGGAGTTCGAGGCGCAGCGGGCGGGGAGGACGAGCGGAGCGGGACAGATCAAGAGTTCGAAGCTCTCGATGTTGAGGAGGTGGAGTTTTTATTCTCCAGCGGACAAGTGTGCTCGGGGAAGAGGAAGCCCAAGTGGCTTCAGACACCTTGAGAGATGCCACATCTGTTTCTCGAGCCTAAGAGGGCTGAGTCGAGAGAGAAGAACACACGAGAGGTTTTGTAGCTATATGGAAATGGCTACCGAAAGCATCCTTGACTCCTGAGCCTTCTAGCTATGAGGAGGCAGCTAGCCAGCAGGTCTAGAGAGAGGCCATGCAGGAGGAGTATTCTTCTATCATGAAGAATGATGTTTGGGAGGTGCTGCCTAGGCCTGAGGGCAAATCCATGGTTAATTCCAGACGGCTTTACAAGGTAAAGCATGCTGTAGATGGAAACATTGAGAAATTCAAAGCGAGGCTTGTGGCTAGAGGGTTCTCCCAAGTAGAGGGAGTTGATTATGAGCAGACCTTCGCTCCCGTGGCTCGATATACTTCGATCCGCTTCATTATATCGATAGCAGCAGAGATGGGTTGGAAGATCCACCACATGGATGTGAAGACCGCATTTCTCAATGGCTTCATATAGGAGGAGGTGTACATTGAGCAGCCACTGGGGCTTTGAGGTGCATGGGAAGGAGTCCCATGTGTGCAGATCGAAGAAGGCCCTTTATGTCCTAAAGCAAGCTCCCGCATCTTGGTACTCCGGGAGATAGATACATACTTGTAGAAGATGGGTTTCACAAAGAGTGAGGCAGATTCGAACCTTTACTATATTGTGATAGGTGAGGAGCCTCTCATTCACGTGCTATATGTGGATGGCTTGGTCATTACGAGTGCAGAGAGACTCATAGAGCACCGCAAGAGATCTTGCGGTAGAGTTTGAGATGAAGGACATCGGCTTGATGCATTACTTTTTGGGTTTGGAGGTGTGGCGAGGAGGGGAATTTCTTCCCCTGGGGTAGGGGGAACTATATTGTGGACATCTTTGGAAAATTCCACATGGAGGACTGCAGAACCCATGTCGACACCGATGATCACCAACCGGAAGAAGCTCCATGCTTCGGATTCCGAGTTGGTGGATCCCACATTGTACATACGAGCTGATTGGTTCCTTGATGTATTTGGTCAACACTAGACCGTATATTTGTTTTTCAATCAACACGATGAGTCGCTTTATGTGAGCCTAGGAAGATTCATTGGGTAGCCGCAAAACACATTTTGCGTGTACTGCGTAGGGGACAATGGATTATGGTCCGGACTACGAGCGGGGGGGGATGAAGTGAGATTTGTGTGTTACACCGATTCGATTAGGCGTGTTGTAGCTTCGATAGGAAGAGCACTTCAGGGTGTTGTTTTGGGTTGGGTTCGGCAAAGTGGTCTCATGGTTCAGCCTGAGCAAAGCGACTCGGTGGCATTGAGTTCGAGCGAAAGCGAGTATATGGCGACCGGTCTAGCTAGTTGTGAGGCCATCCGGCTTTGCAAGATGTTGTTTGGCTTATTTGGTCAGCCGTTGAGACCTTCAATGATTTATCGTGATTATGAGAGTTGCATTAAACTCACTGAGAATCTAGTATTTCATGACGAGTCAAAGCATATCGGGATCAAATATCATTTCATCGAGACTATGTTCAGAAAGGAGTCTGTGAAGCTTGAGTATATTCCCACTAATGATCAGGTTGCGGATATTCTTACCAAATCCTTACCATGGGGAAAGCATGTCTACTTCGGAGACAAGATGGGTGTGGTGAGGAACACCTTCCTCGGTAGAGGAAGTGTTGAAATTGGTTACCGGGAGGGACAGTGGTTCCCCTAAGGCTTTGATCTTTGGCCTAGGGAAAAGTGTCCAAAAAGAATTTAATTTTTCTCCCAAAGTGACTTTATAGTTTTTTATAAAGTCAAATCTAATTTTAAAGTGAATTTAAGTGATAAAGTTACTAAAGCTACTTTATAAAGTTATAAAATCAAATCTAATTTAAAAAGTGACTTTAAGTGATAAAGTTACTAAAGTCTAATTTTAAAGTGACTTTAATAAAGTCAATGTAAAATTAGAAAGGAAAAGTGACTTTGGAAATAAATGACTAAGTGGGTCTTTATTAAAGTGGGGTGAATTAAAAAATAGAAAGTGAGATTTAAATGAGCATTCAATCTCAGCCCTAGATCTCAATCTATTTCAGCCATTGGATTTAGGAATTCCCCAAGAGTCACTTAGGGTTAGGTTAAAGGAGGAAAAGGAGGAAAAGGTCATTCATTCTTTCATGAGCAGATTGAGAGAAGGAGAAGGAGAGAGCTAGAGATTTTTCTGAGCAGTGAGAAGGAGGAGGGCATGAGGGTGATATTCACAGAAATCCATGACAAGAAGAGCAGAGCACGAAGTTTGAGGCAAGAGGGCACAAATTTCAAGGGAGTAAAGACAACATTTAATGCTGGACGTTTTTGAGGTCCATACAGCAGTTTGAAGGCACGGAAATTGAGGTACGTACAGCAGGAGAGAGAGGGATATTTTCTGAATCTGTACAACAGAAAACTCAGCACTGAAATCGAGGCCGTACAACAAATTTAAGGTAGCCGTATAGCACGTTTTTCGAGGCAGTCGTACAATAGTTTTGACAGGTCGTACAACACGTTTTTCAAGGCAGCCGTATAGCCGTACAACACAGATTTCAATGTTGTCCATACAGCATTTAATGTTGGATTGTTTGCAGTAATTTCTATTTTTTGTGGGCACGGAAACCGTGGTGGAGTTTTGGCATGGTTTTCGAGATAAGTACAGTTTTTGAGGTTCTTTGTAATTTTTCTCGTGTATATTTCTCGTCTCACTCTGTAAAAAAATCATTTTTCAAAAAAAATAAAGAGAAGCTTTCGGATCGGTTTTCCCCAAGAGTTGTAGGGGGTTTTTCTCCGGGGCCACCTTGACCAAAAAAAATATATGTGTCAACATGTACATGCCACTCGTTTATGGTGTCATATTTTCCATTGCATTTTCCAAAGAGTCTCCGTAATTCTTCTTAATTTGCAGCTACAAGAAAATTTTCTTCTGTTTGTTAAATGTATGGATATGGGAAAGGGCATTTAACTATGTTGGGAGTGCAATAAGTGGAAACGTAAAAACCGGTAGGAAACTATAAATTTTTGCGCTTTGCATCGAGCTGAGGTTGAAAGATGGGGCTAGATTAGAAGAAGAGAAAAAATACAAATGCTGATTTTTCACTCGTAAAATTTTAAAGAAGTCGATTTTTTCACAAACAGCAGTTTTACCTTTACTACAGCAGTGCTATTTTTTCAGTTTTAGGACAGCAGGATGTCTTTGGGACTGAGGGTGGAGGATAGGTTGGATGGGTATTCCAATTACAGCATTTGGAAGGAGAGAATGTAGAGTATCTTTGAGGAGGCAGAAGTCTGGGACATTATGGTGCATACCGCACAGAACCCTGTAAATGTGCCTAATAATGCGATTTTGCTTGGCAACATATAATAAAAAGAATAACAAGTAAGAGACTGATTTCAGATGGTAATCAGCGATTACCACTTTTCATGTGAGACAGTAGGAATGCTCACAGACAAGATTGCAAGATTGTCCACCTCAACCCAAGAGTACCAATGAAAACTGAAATGGTCCCAAGGAGAAGTCAAGACCATTAAGCATGGGTAACATAGTGCACTCGGATATCTCATAAAGATTACTAATGTGAGAGATGAGTTGGCATGATTGGAGAGGTCATTCCACCCACCGAGTTGGTGGGGATTACATGTTGAATGGCCTCCTCTGCCTGCGATGAACTTTGCCGATGGGGTTTGTGCACGTGAAACCCTTCCCACATGGGAGAGGTTTTGGGATGATTGCATTCAGACAGAGATCAGGAAAGGTCAGCTTGGGGCAGCCAAGCCAGTTGAGCAGGATGAGGATGTAGCACTGTTGGCAGGACGTAAGAAAGGCAAAGGGAAGAAGCAGGCTTCCACAAGTAATGGTGGGGGCAAAGGCAAAGGTAAAGGTAAACAGGATAACACACAGAAGGACTATTCCAAAGTGAAGTGTTGGAATTGTCAGAAGATGGGACACTATGCAGTTGTGTGTCCGGAGAAGAAGAAGAAGAAGGGGAAGAACCAAAGTATGGCAGCTTCAGTAGAGGTTGAGGACTTTGCAGATCGTTTTGACCGGGAGTTTGGGTTCACTGCGTGTGAGTCCTCTAGTGCGGGATTATCTGCCATAGAGGTTCAGAGGGAGCATGCATTTCCCTCGATTAGCGGAGCATCTTCGGGTATCTGGTATGTGGACAGTGGGGCTTCACGTCACATGACAAGAGTCCATGAGTACTTCTCAGAGCTTTCAGAGAGTGGCACTGATATAGAGGTAGTACTCGGTGATGACAAAGTTGTTAGAGCAGTCGGTGTGGGGACACTGACATTTCAGAGGGAGTCCAAACCTCCCTTGAAGGTGTCAGATGTTCTTTATGTGCCAGGGATGAGGAAGAACCTCATATCTGTCTCAGCTTTGGAGGACAGAGGATATGAGGTACTGTTCAGGGGAGGACAGGTGTTGATGTATCCCAGAGGCACTCCAGCTGATTCAGCTAGAGTGATAGGTGTACGCTATGCAAAGGTGTACAAGTTTGCATTTCAGTCCCTTTTGGCATTGAGCAGTAGCACTGACAGCAGAGCTAGCAGTTCTGAGCTGTGTGAGATTTGGCACCGCAGGATGGGGCACATGTATCATGGAGCCTTGAGGACTTTTTGGGAGATCACTACGTTGTGTGTGCGCGCATTTCGCATCGATCACTTGATACTTACAAGTGCAGTGTGCGATGGCAAGTTTGCCAAATCCCTTTTCCTAAAGAAGGATGAAGCAAAGCAATCGACGGATTTGATTCATTCCGATGTGAGCTATCTGGATACCATGTTTCCTTGTGTGTAGGAGTACTATGTCTTATTCATTGATGATCACTCCAGGAGGACCTGGATCTATTTCTTGAAGACCAAGAGTGAGGTCTTCAAGCGATTTCAGGAGTTTAGAGCTCTTGTGGAGACACAGACAGGTCGGAAGATCAAGTCCCTGAGGTCGGACAATGGAGGAGAGTACACCCTTGGAGAGTTTGTTGACTATTGTGCGGAGGCAGGCATTAGGAGGGAGTTCACTGTTCCTTACAACCCCCAGCAGAACGGGGTTGCGGAGAGGAAGAACAGATCCATCGGAGGGGCCGCCAAAGCCATGTTACATGATCAGGGGTTGCCATTGTTTTTGTGGGCAGAGGCCTGCAACACAGCTGTTTACTTGCAGAACAGGAGTCCGCATCGTGCCTTGGGGCACATGACTCCGCAGGAGGCTTTTTCTGGGAAGAAGCCTGATATGGGTCATCTTCGTATCTTTGGGTGCATGACATACTCCTACATACCCAAGGAGAAGAGGACCAAACTAGAGCCCACCGCAGAGAAGGGTATCTTTGTGGGCTACAGTGAGACCTCCAAGGCCTTTCGGATTTACATTCCCGCGCAGAGGAAAGTTGTTGTCAGGCGGGATGTGAAGTTCGAGGAGGACAGGGCCTTTAGGAGGTCACGGGAGTTAGAGTATCTGGATCAGCCAGACCCTCAGCAGTAGTTGAGTCAGTCGCAGGGATCCAGTGGGCAGGGATCAAGAGGATCCGGAGGTACATCTATGACGATGGGCTACGTCAAAGGGGCAAAGTGGCTGGGCAGAGTCGGGGTGGTGCGGGCAAAGATGCGCAGTGGGCCCAGAGCAACATCGGGGAGTCCACCCATGAGCGCTCACACCGCACTTTTCGCCCTTCTACAGTTTAGGTGTGCAGAGGACAAACAGTATTTACTACCAGAGTTCAAAGCCGATGTTGAGGAGGAGGAGTTTTATTCTCCGGCGGGAGAAGTGCACTCAGGGATGAGGAAGCCCAAGTGGCTTCAGGACACCTTGAGAGATGCCACATCTGTTGCTGAGCCTAAGAGGCCGGTCAGAGAGAGCAGACCACCTGAGAGGTTTTGTAGCTATATGGTAATGGCTACCAGCATCCTTGACTCTGAGCCTTCTAGCTATGAGGAGGCAGCTAGCCAGCAGGTCTGGAGAGAGGCCATGCAGGAGGAGTATTCTTCTATGATGAAGAATGATGTTTGGGAGGTGGTGCCGAGGCCTGAGGGCAAATCCGTGGTTACTTCCAGATGGCTTTACAAGGTAAAGCATGCTGCAGATGGCAGCATTGAGAAATTCAAAGCGAGGTTTGTGGCTAAAGGGTTCTCCCAGGTAGAGGGAGTTGATTATGAGGAGACCTTCGCTCTCGTGGCTCGATATACTTCGATCCGCTCCATTATATCGATAGCAGCAGAGATGGGTTGGAAGATCCACCAGATGGATGTGAAGACCGCATTTCTCAATGGCTTCATACAGGAGGAGGTGTACATTGAGCAGCCACAGGGCTTTGAGGTGCATGGGAAGGAGTCCCATGTGTGCAGACCGAAGAAGGCCCTTTATGGCCTGAAGCAAGCTCCCAGAGCTTGGTACTCCAGGATAGATACTTACTTGCAGAAGATGGGTTTCACAAAGAGTGAGGCAGATCCGAACCTTTACTATATTGTGCTAGGTGAGGAGCCTCTCATTCTGGTGCTGTATGTGGATGACTTGGTCATTACAGGTGCAGAGAGACTCATAGAGCACTGCAAGAGAGATCTTGCGACGGAGTTTGAGATGAAGGACATCGACTTGATGCATTACTTTTTGGGTTTGGAGGTGTGGCAGGAGGAGGGGCATTTCTTCCTAGGGCAGGGGAAGTATATTGTGGACATCCTTGGCAGATTCCACATGGAGGACTGTAAACCCATGTCGACACCGATGATCACCAACTGGAAGAAGCTCCATGCTTCGGATTCCGAGTTGGTGGATCCCACATTGTACAGATAGCTGATTGGTTCCTTGATGTATTTGGTCAACACTAGACCAGATATTTGTTTTGCAGTCAACACGATGAGTCAGTTTATGTGTGAGCCTAGGAAGGTTCACTGGGTGGCCGCAAAACACATTTTGCGATACTTGCAGGGGACAGTGGATTATGGTCTGGACTACAGGCAGGGGGATGGAGTGAGATTGGCAAGTTACACTGATTCTGATTGGGCAGGTTGTGCTTCTGATAGGAAGAGCACTTCAGGGTGCTATTTTGGGTTGGGTTCGACAGTGGTGTCATGGTTCAGCCGAAAGCAGCAGTCAGTAGCATTGAGTTCAGCGGAAGCAGAGTATATGGCAGCCAGTCTAGCTAGTTGTGAGGCCATCCGGCTTCGCAAGATGTTGTTTGGCTTATTTGGTCAGCCGTTGAGACCTTCAGTGATTTACTGTGATAATCAGAGTTGCATTAAACTCATGGAGAATCCAGTATTTCATGACAGGTCAAAGCATATCGGGATCAAATATCATTTCATCAGAGACTATGTTCAGAAAGGAGCTGTGAAGCTTGAGTATATTTCCACTAATGAGCAGGTTGCAGATATTCTTACCAAAGCCTTACCACGGGGCAAGCATGTCTACTTCAGAGACAAGATGGGTGTGGTGAGGAACACGTTCCTCGGTAAGAGGGAGTGTTGAAATTTGGTACCGGAGGATAGGTGGTTCCCTAAGGCTTTGATCTTTGGCCTAGGGAAAAGTGTCCAAAAGAATTTAATTTTTCTCCTAAAGTGACTTTATAATTTTTATAAAGTCAAATCTAATTTAAAAATGACTTTAAGTGATAAAGTTACTAAAGTCTAATTTAAAAGTGACTTTAAGTGATAAAGTTACTAAAGTCTAATTTTAAAGTGACTTTAATAAAGTCAATGTAAAATTAGAAAGGAAAAGTGACTTTGGAAATAAATGACCAAGTGGGTCTTTATTAAAGTGGGGTGAATTAAAAAATAGAAAGTGAGATTTAAATGAGCATTTAATCTCAGCCCTAGATCTCAATCTATTTCAGCCATTGGATTTAGGGATTCCCCAAAAGTCACTTAGGGTTAGGTTAAAGGAGAAAAAGGAGGAAAAGGTCATTCATTCTTTCATGAGCAGATTGAGAGAAGGAGAGCAAGAGAGCAAGGGAGATTTCTGGGCAGTGAGGAGAAGGAGGCAGCAGCTTGGCACACATTCCAAGGCAGCATTTCAGCAAGACCGTACAACTGAGTTAGCACACAGTGAGGCAGATTTTCAGGCACGATTTTCAAGAAAAGGAGGCCGTACAGCAAGGCCGTACAGCAGGTTTGCACAGAAATCGAGGAGCAGAATTTAAGGGAGGCCGTACAGCAAGTGGCTGTACCTTGGCACGCATTTCTAGGCAGAAATTTGTACAGCTGTTTTTATGCACAAAAATCGAGAAAACTGTACAACAGATTTTATGGCAGCTTGCATGCTTTTCTAGGCAGGCCGTACAGCAGCATTTAAGGCTGAAATTTGGCACGAAAATCGAGGACATACAACATTTATTGCTGTTCTTTTTTTTTTTTGCTGGTTGCACATTTTCCGAGGCAGTGGTTAAGCATGGAAAACGAGATAAGTTGTAAAAGTCTGTTTGCTGATTTTTTGCTGAATATTTCTCTCACTGTAAAAAGCATTTTCCAGAAATAAGGAGCTTTCAAACTGGTTTTCCCCAAGAGTTGTAGGGAGTTTTTCCAGGGTCATGTTGACCAAAAATATATGTGTCAAAATGTGTGAATCACTGTTTTATGTGTGCTGATATTTATTTCTGCATTTTCCAGCATTCTGTAATTTTTCCAGAATTTGTGTTTTCAGCAAAATTTATTTTCCAGCTTGTTAAATGTATGGATATGGGAAAGGGCATTTAACTATTTTGGAGTAATAAGGTGAAACCGAAAACCGGGGTGGGAAAACAGAGATTTTTACATGGTATAAGAGGTTGAGTGCTGAAGTGCAGTTTGGGACAGCAAGGAGAAAAATATAGCCAAATGATTTTTCACTCAGAAAATTCCAGCAAGCTGATTTTTTCACAAACAAAATTTTTACCTTTACTACAACAGTGCTATTTTTCAGTTTTAGGACAACAGGATGTCTTTGGGACTGAGGGTGGAGGATAGGTTGGATGGGCATACCAATTACAGTGTTTGGAAGGAGAGAATGCAGAGTATCTTTGAGGAGGCGGAAGTCTGGGACATAATGGTGCATACCGCACAGAACCCTGTAAATGTGCCTACTGATGCTACTCAGTTGGCAACATATAATAAAAAGAACAACAAGGGTAAGAGACTGATTCTAGACGGAATCAAATACCATTGCATTCCTCATGTGAGAGGAAAGAGAAATGCTCATGAGATGTGGACAGCATTGTCCAATCTCTACCAGAGTACCAATGAAAACCGGAAAATGGTCCTGAAGGAGAAGCTGAAGACCATTAAGATGGGTAATGATAGTGCAGTTGGATATCTCACAAAGATTACTAATGTGAGAGATGAGTTGGCAGCGATTGGAGAGGCCATTCCACCCACTGAGTTGGTGCGGATTGCAGTGAATGGCCTCCCCCGTTCATAGATGAACTTTGCTGATGGGGTTTGTGCACGTGAGACCCTTCCCACATGGGAGAGGTTTTTGGATGATTGCATTCAGACAGAGATCAGGAAAGGTCAGCTTGGGGCAGCCAAGCCAGTTGAGCAGGATGAGGATGTAGCACTGTTGGCAGGAGGCAAGAAAGGCAAAGGGAAGAAACAGGCTTCCACAAGTAATGGTGGGGGCAAAGGTAAAGGTAAAGGTAAACAGGGTAACACACAGAAGGACTATTCCAAGGTGAAGTGTTGGAATTGTCAGAAGATGGGACACTATGCGGTTGTGTGTCCGGAGAAGAAGAAGAAGAAGGGGAAGAACCAGAGTATGGCAGCTTCAGCAGAGGTTGAGGACTTTGCAGATCGCTTTGACCGGGAGTTTGGGTTCATTGCGTGTGAGTCTTCTAGTGCAGGATTACCTGCCACACAGGTTCAGAGGGAGCATGCATTTCCCTCGATTAGCGGAGCATCTTCGAGTATCTGGTATGTGGACAGTGGGGCTTCACGTCACATGACAGGAGTCCGTGAGTACTTCTCAGAGCTTTCAGAGAGTGGCACTGATGTAGAGGTAGTACTCTGTGATGACAGAGTTGTTAGAGCAGTCGGTGTGGGAACATTGACATTTCAGAGGGAGTCCAAACCTCCCTTGAAGGTGTCAGATGTTCTTTATGTGCCAGGGATGAGGAAGAACCTCATATCCGTCTCAGCTTTGGAGGATAGAGGATATGAGGTACTGTTCAGGGGAGGACAGGTGCTGATGTATCCCAGGGGCACTCCAGCTAATTCAGCTAGAGTGATAGGTGTACGCCATGCAAAGGTGTACAAGTTTGCATTTCAGCCCCTTTTGGCATTGAGCAATAGTACCGACAGCAGAGCTAGCAGTTCTGAGCTGTGTGAGATTTGGCACCGCAGGATGGGGCATATGTATCATGGAGCCTTGAGGACTTTGCGGGAGATCACTACAGGTGTGCCAGATTACAGTACTGATCACTTTGATACTGGCAGAGGATGTGCGATGGGAAAGTTTGCCAAATCCCCTTTTCCCAGCAGTGACAGCAGAGCGACTGGGATACTTGATTTGATTCATTCCGATGTGAGCGGTCAGATGTCTCATGTTTCCTTGAGTGGATATGAGTACTATGTCTTATTCATTGATGATCACTCCAGGAGGACCTGGATCTATTTCTTGAAGACCAAGAGTGAGGTCTTCAAGCGATTTCAGGAGTTCAGAGCTCTTGTGGAGACACAGACAGGTCGGAAGATCAAGTCCCCGAGGTCGGACAATGGGGGAGAGTACACCCTTGGAGAGTTTGTTGACTATTGTGCGGAGGCAGGCATTAGGAGGGAGTTCACTGTTCCTTACAACCCCCAGCAAAACGGGGTTGTGGAGAGGAAGAACAGATCCATCGGAGGGGCTGCCAAAGCCATGTTACATGATCAGGGGTTGCCATTGTTTTTGTGGGCAGAGGCCTGCAACACAGTTGTTTACTTGCAGAACAGGAGTCCGCATCGTGCCTTGGGGCACATGACTCCGGAGGAGGCTTTTTCTGGGAAGAAGCCCGATATTGGTCATCTTCGTATCTTTGGGTGCATTACATACTCCTACATACCCAAGGAGAAGAGGACCAAACTAGAGCCCACCGCAGAGAAGGGTATCTTTGTGGGCTACAGTGAGACCTCCAAGGCCTTTCGGATTTACATTCCTGCACAGAGGAAAGTTGTTGTCAGGCGGGATGTGAAGTTCGAGGAGGACAAGGCCTTTAGGAGGTCACGGGAGTTAGAGTATCTGGATCAGCCAGACCCTCAGCAGCAGTTGAGTCAGTCGCAGGGATCCAGTGGGCAGGGATCAGGAGGATCCGGAGGTACATCTATGACGATGTCGTCCGCGCGCGTTGGCTCGCAGAGTCGAGGTGGTGCGTTACGGCAAAGATGCGCAGCGGCTCCGCGGCAGCAACATCAGCGTCCCACCGATGGATACCACACTCGTACCTCGCCTACAAGCTAGGTGCGTGCAGAGGACAAGCAGAGCGTACAATGTGAGTTCGTGCTTCTCCATGTTGAGGAGGAGGAGTTTTATTCTCCAGCGGGAGAAGTGTGCTCATGGAAGAGGAAGCCCAAGTGGCTTCAGGACACCTTGAGAGATGCCACATCTGTTGCTGAGCCTAAGAGGCCGGTCAGAGAGAGCAGACCACCTGAGAGGTTTTGTAGCTATATGGCAATGGCTACCAGCATCCTTGACTCTGAGCCTTCTAGCTATGAGGAGGCAGCTAGCCAGCAGGTCTGGAGAGAGGCCATGCAGGAGAAGTATTCTTCTATCATGAAGAATGATGTTTGGGAGGTGGTGTCGAGGCCTGAGGGCAAATCCGTGGTTACTTCCAGATGGCTTTACAAGGTAAAGCATGCTGCAGATGGCAGCATTGAGAAATTCAAAGCGAGGCTTGTGGCTAGAGGGTTCTCCCAGGTAGAGGGAGTTGATTATGAGGAGACCTTCGCTCCCGTGGCTCGATATACTTCGATCCGCTCCATTATATCGATAGCAGCAGAGATGGGTTGGAAGATCCACCAGATGGATGTGAAGACCGCATTTCTCAATGGCTTCATACAAGAGGAGGTGTACATTGAGCAGCCACAGGGCTTTGAGGTGCATGGGAAGGAGTCCCATGTGTGCAGACTGAAGAAGGCCCTCTATGGCCTGAAGCAAGCTCCCAGAGCTTGGTACTCCAAGATAGATACATACTTGCAGAAGATGGGTTTCACAAAGAGTGAGGCAGATCCGAACCTTTACTATATTGTGATAGGTGAGGAGCCTCTCATTCTGGTGCTGTATGTGGATGACTTGGTCATTACAGGTGCAGAGACTCATAGAGCACTGCAAGAGAGATCTTGCGGCGGAGTTTGAGATGAAGGACATCGGCTTGATGCATTACTTTTTGGGTTTGGAGGTGTGGCAAGAGGAGGGGCATTTCTTCCTGGGACAGGGGAAGTATATTGTGGACATCCTTGGCAGATTCCACATGGAGGATTGTAGACCCATGTCGACACCGATGATCACCAACCGGAAGAAGCTTCATGCTTCGGATTCCGAGTTGGTGGATCCCACATTGTACAGACAGCTGATTGGTTCCTTGATGTATTTGGTCAACACTAGACCAGATATTTGTTTTGCAGTCAACACGATGAGTCAGTTTATGTGTGAGTCTAGGAAGGTTCACTGGGTGGCTGCAAAACACATTTTGCGGTACTTGCAGGGGACAGTGGATTATGGTCTGGACTACAGGCAGGGGGATGGAGTGAGATTGGCAGGTTACACTGATTCTGATTGGGCAAGTTGTGCTTCTGATAGGAAGAGCACTTCAGGGTGCTGTTTTGGGTTGGGTTCGGCAGTGGTGTCATGGTTCAGCCGGAAGCAGCAGTCAGTAGCATTGAGTTCAGCGGAAGCAGAGTATATGGCAGCCAGTCTAGCTAGTTGTGAGGCTATCTGGCTTCGCAAGATGTTGTTTGGCTTATTTGGTCAGCCGTTGAGACCTTCAGTGATTTACTGTGATAATCAGAGTTGCATTAAACTCACGGAGAATCCAGTATTTCATGACAGGTCAAAGCATATCGGGATCAAATATCATTTCATCAGAGACTATGTTCAGAAAGGAGCTGTGAAGCTTGAGTATATTTCCACTAATGAGCAGGTTGCAGATATTCTTACCAAAGCCTTACCACGGGGCAAGCATGTCTACTTCAGAGACAAGATGGGTGTGGTGAGGAACACCTTCCTCGGTAAGAGGGAGTGTTGAAATTTGGTACCGGAGGACAGGTGGTTCCCTAAGGCTTTGATCTTTGGCCTAGGGAAAGTGTCCAAAAGAATTTAATTTTTCTCCTAAAGTGACTTTATAATTTTTATAAAGTCAAATCTAATTTAAAAGTGACTTTAAGTGATAAAGTTACTAAAGTCTAATTTTAAAGTGACTTTAATAAAGTCAATGTAAAATTAGAAAAGAAAAGTGACTTTGGAAATAAATGACTAAGTGGGTTTTTATTAAAGTGGGGTGAATTAAAAAATAGAAAGTGAGATTTAAATGAGCATTTAATCTTAGCCCTAGATCTCAATCTATCTCAGCCATTGGATTTAGGGATTCCCCAAAAGTCACTTAGGGTTAGGTTAAAGGAGGAAAAGGAGGAAAAGGTCATTCATTCTTTCATGAGCAGATTGAGAGAAGGAGAGCAAGAGAGCAAGGGAGATTTCTAGACAGTGAGGAGGAGGCAACAGCTTGGCACACATTCCAAGGCAACATTTCAGCAAGACATTTTCAGCTAGACCGTACAGCTGAGTTAGCACACAGTGAAGCAGATTTTTAGGCACGATTTTCTAGAAAAGGAGGCCGTACAGTAAGGTCGTATAGCAGGCCGTACAGCAGGTTTGCACAGAAATCGAGGAGCAGAATTTAAGGGAGGCCGTACAGCAAGGTCGTATAGCAAGCCGTACAGCAGGTTTGCACAGAAATCGAGGAGCAGAATTTAAGGGAGGCCGTACAGCAAGTGGCTATACCTTGGCACGCATTTCTAGGCAGAAATTTGTACAACCATACAGTTGTTTTTCTGCACAGAAATCGAGAAAACCGTACAGCAGATTTTATGGCAGCTTGCACGCTTTTCTAGGCAGGCCGTACAGCAGCTTTTAAGGCTGAAATTTGGCACGAAAATCGAGGAGGACGTACAGCATTTATTGTTGTTCTGTTTTTGCTGTTTGCACATTTTCCGAGGCGGTGGTTAAGCACGGAAAACGAGATAAGTTGTAAAAGTCTGTTTGCTGATTTTTTGCTGAATATTTCTCTCACTGTAAAAAGCATTTTCCAGAAATAAGAAGGAGCTTTCAAACTGGTTTTCCCCAAGAGTTGTAGGGGGTTTTTTCAGGGTCATGTTGACCAAAAATATATGTGTCAAAATGTGTGAATGACTGTTTTATGTGTGCTGATATTTATTTCTGCATTTTCCAGCATTCTGTAATTTTTCCAGAATTTGTGTTTTCAGTAAAATTTATTTTCCAGCTTGTTAAATGTATGGATATGGGAAAGGGCATTTAACTATATTGGAGTAATAAGGTGAAACTGAAAACCGGGGTGGGAAACTATAAATTTCTACAAGGGCCATGGAGCGAGATTCGAGAATGGAGAGGGAGTAAAAGGCAGTAAAAGGAGTCTCCTTCAATGTATGAAATGGAGCAAGGATCAATTCCCTAATGTAAAGGAAATGAGGATATCCTCTCTGGTTGAGAGGGAGTGATGATGGACATCACATTTGTATTCTCTTCTTATGTGTCATGCACTTGACCAGGACTAACAGCCATAAGTCTAAGTGAGGGCCATGGAGCGAGAATGGCGAATGGAGGATTGGATAAGCATCTGTGATTTCCTTCAGGATAGAAAAATCAAAGATAGGAAATGGAGCGACACTCTTTGAGGATTGGACAGGTATCCAAGACAAGAGCAGTCGAAGAGGACCAATATTCCTTGAGGATTGGGAATCCAAGATAAGAATAGTCCTAAAAGGACATACCTACTGAACATCCAGATGGGGAATGTACCTTATAGAGGTAGCGTGGTATCTCACGTCATAAATTTATGTAGATGTTCTATGCTTGTTGCAACTTTAATTTCTCTTCAATACTAGACAGCAATCACATAAACCATAAAGTAAAATGCTGATAGAACATACCAGTAGATTGACAGATGACAAGCCAGAAACAGATAATTGTGTTGGTGCGTTACGGCGGTCAACAGGATGCTTCAACCAACAAAGTCTCGATATGGTAGGCTAACCAGCAATGTCACACAACCCTCAAAACAACCAAACGGTGAACTCAAAGTCAACCCCAGAAAAATCAACGCAGCACAGTCTACGGTCAACCTTTGACCTCGGTTCTTGTGCCAAAATGTACAGACTGCAGAAATCGAAGTCTATGCCAAAATTCAGCTCCTTTTGACCATGCGTTGACCAAAGTCAATGTTGGTCAAACCTACGGTGGAAACCCTAGCTGCAGCAGAAATGTCTTCGTCCTTCTCTCACGTGTGAACCGTTGATTTCCTCCAAGTAGCTCAAACCAATCAGAAGTTTAGAGAGAAATATGTGTGATGATGAGATGAGTGAAATGTCCTCCAACGTTGACCTTATTTATATCCATCACTTGAGGATGTGTGACACATTTGCTGGGGTACAAAACCTTAAAGCTGACCTGCAAATATTTGAATATATTAGAAAATAAATTCAAAATAAATGTTCTGCTCATCGAATCAAGATGATCTTTAGATCAATCTTGCACCTCTCCGAAAGAGGAACCCAATAAAAATATTGGTATCTTCATCTGAGCATCACAACATGGAGTTTGGACCTAGTTGTCCAATTTTAACACTCCCTCTCAACTAGGGAGAACTCCATCCACCTGTGCAACTCAACATCGTGCATCATCCCGCCGTTACTTGCTTTGCTGGCTCTTTATTTCAGAACAGAAGTGGCTCAGTCACAAAGACATCATTCCCAACTGACAGATTCAGCCCAGAGGTCCAAAACCTCTATAGGACTCACAAAGAGTCTCATACCAACCCGAAGTTGGTTTATCTGACCTGAATTCAGTAGGAGGTCTGAAACCTCACTAGACTTGATCCCAGATCAAGTGGTTGTATCGTGCCATCCTAGATAGAGAGTACAGCAATCTCTAATGCATCCATCAATCTTTGCTACTAGTCTCTAACTTTTCCCACCTCACTGGCCAAATGAGAGGTACTTCCCATGAGCCCTAAACTCAATGGGTAGGAGGCATACGAGACACAGATAATGAGAGGTGAACCAACTCAATCATCACAATGGTGGGGCAGAAGCACAGCAACAAGGTTCGGCAAGCCTAGCCCTGTGGTTGCTTATAGCTCCTAGAAGCTATCCCCAAAGCCCCTCAGAGCTCCCAGAGCTCATCGTCCAACACGACCCTCATCATAGGGTCGTTCCACAATACCAAGACTCTCACGGAAGGTTAGGAACTTGGCCTTCCCCAGGGGCTTTCTGAGAATATCCGCAACCTGCTCATCAGTTCCTATATGATCAAGCCTTATGGCGCCTCACTGTACCATATCCTAGATAAAGTGGTCCCTGAAATCAATATGCTTGGATCGATTGTAGAACACGAGATTCTCAGACAAGTGAATCCCACTCTGGTTATCACAGAGTATCACGGTGGTATCTAGCACATGCCCGAACAGCTCACTGAAGAGCTTTCGCAACCAAACCGCTTCACAACAGCCGTACTCGCTGCAATGTATTCGGCCTCCACGGTGCTCAAAGCCATCGACTTCTGCTTCCTGCTCATCCATGATATCGAAGCAGATCCCAGTGAGAAGCAGCATCCCGATGTGCTTTTACAATCCACCACACTGCCAGCCCAATCGGCATCAGTATATCCAAGGAGTGTCACGCTCCCGGCAATGTATCTCAACCCATGGTTTATTGTGCCCCGAAGATATCTTAGAAGATTCTTGGCACCAACCCAGTGAGTGTGATGAGGCTCAACCATCTGTTGACTCAAAGTGTTCACTGCAAAACACATATCTGGACGGGTGTTCACTAAGAACATCAGGGCCCCTACGAGTTAACGATACTCAGTAGGATTTGCTAACACGGGCCCAGCAGCGCTGCCACTCAACTTCTTAAAGTTGAGCTCCATTGGTGTCGACACGGACTTACAGTCCACCATACCAAATCTTTCCAAAAGCTTCACAATGTATTTTCATTGAGAAAGGAAAATCTCGCCAGGTCTCTGCTAGACCTCTAGGCCTAGGAAATAGTGCATCAGTCCTAGGTCCTTCATCTCGAACTCAGCAGCGAGCTCCCTCTTGCACTGATGAATGAGAGGGTCAACACCTGTCAGGAAGAAGTCATCCACATATAGCACCAAAATGAGAGGCTTCTTTCTATCAACCTTGAAGTAAAGGTTCGGATCAGCAATACTACGAGTGAAGCCCAGCTTCATCGGGTAGCTATCTATCCAATCGTACCAAGCTCTGGGTGCTTGCTTCAGCCCATAGAGGGATTTCTTCAACCTGCAGACATGGGTGTCCCGATCCTGGACTTCGAACCCCAGAGGTTGCTCCACATACACCTCTTCCTTTATCGCACCATGCAGAAATGCGGTGTTCACATCCATCTGATGAAGACTCCTTCCTTGCGTAGCAGCAAGGGCTATGATAGATCGAATGGTGGTATATCGGGCCACAAGTGCAAATATGTCATCATAGTCTATGCCTTCCTTTTGAGATAAGCCACAGGCAACAAATCTTGCCTTGAACATTTCAGCACTTCCATCAGATCCATGCTTGATCTTGTAGAGCCATTTCGAGGTGACAACTGCTTTGTCCTCCAATCTTGGAACCACATCCTAGACATCATTCTTCATTATGGACTCATACTCTTCGTGCATAGCATCCTTCCAGACTTGATGCTTTACGGCTTCCTCAAAAGATCCAAGCTCAGATTGTACAACAGTACTCATGGCTGCTAGATACCCTTGGTATCTACTCGGCTTCTTGCTTTCACGGAATGTCCCCCTTGGGGCCATATGTCCCTCGGCATCCTCGAGAGTGTCCCTGAGCCATGATGGTCTCTTCCCTAGTGAAGGAGGTGGATCAATTGGGTCCATTAGTCCTTCAACATCGGGCATCGTCTCATCCTTCGGTCCTTCATGATTTCCAGGCCTTGCTTCATGGTCTTCCTCAGATCTCAGAAGATTGACTACTTTCCTCAGGGAAGCATCTTCGTCAAAAGTGACATCGTGGCATATCTCCACTTGCCTTTGACCAGGCACATAGACTCTATAGGCCTTCGAAGTTTCGTTGTAGCCCACAAAGATTCCCTTCATTCCAGAAGCATCCAACTTGCTCCTCTTCTCTTTCGGCACATGAAAATAAACAAGACATCCAAAAACTCCAAAATGTGAGATGTCGGGTTTCTTACCAGTGAAAACCTCTTCGGGAGTTTTGGAGTCCAGAGAAGAATGAGGGCATCGGTTTTGTATGTATACGATACTGTTCGCAACTTCTCCCCACAGAAACTTTGGTAGACCCTGGTCACATAGCATGGCACGAGCAGCGTCCACAATGGTCTTGTTCTTTCGTTCAGCAACGCCATTCTGCTCAGGAGTATAGACAGTTGTGGTCTCCCTCTTGATGCCAGCTTCTCTGCAAAAGTTCTTGAACTCATTCATCTCATATTCAGTGCCATTATCGGTCCTCAAAATCATGATCTTCTTCCCTGTCATATTTTCCACCAAGGCTTTGAAGGTACGAAACCACATGAAAGCCTCATCCTTCTTCTTTAAGAAGTATATCCAGGTTTTGCAAAAGAAGTCATTTATGAATGTCATATAATAAGAACATCCTCCCAAGGATGTCATGGGCAGCATACCAGACAGATCAGAATGTACTAATTGCAAGACATCATATGTTTTTGTGACGCTTGAGAGGAAAGGTCCCCTTGCATGCTTTCCTTCGACACAACCCTGACATACACCTTCGTGATTATTTGACAACTCGGGCATCCCTGTCACCACCTTCCTTGCTTCGGGAAGGGCTTTGTAGTGAAGGTGTCCAAACCTCCGGTGCCATAGTTCAGTCTGTCGGATAGTATCACATGTCATCGCTCCCAGTGGACTTCCTCCAACCGGATAGAGTGTGTCAACTCTAAACCCAATCTTGATAGCTTCCTTGAAGCTCTTCTTCCACATGTGCACCTTTCCATCAATGAATGCCACATTGAAACCTTTGTCTTCCATGGCCGATATAGACACAAGGTTCTTCTTCAAATTTGGTACATACAATACATCCTGCAAGCAGAGGACTTGACCTTGAGACAAGTGGAGGGTCACAATCCTGTCCCTTTCACGGGATATGTGGCATTATCTCCAAGGATAACTTCCAGATTGGTATCCTTCTCAACTATATCAGAGAGTGCTTCCTCGAACCCAGTGATGTGCCTTGAGGCACCACTATCTATCAACCAGACATCAATAGTGTCAGGTGGAGATGCAGCAGAGAGGGCAGATACAAGAATGTATTCATTTCTTTTATCAACAACATTTGATTCCTCATACCTGGAGTTCCTTGACCTTTTGAAAGGTTGACCATTTCCGTCGGAGGGAGCCTTCCTCTTTCCCTTGAACCTGTTGTTCCTTTGATTGCCATTCCTCCGGTTGTTGTTGTTGTCATCACCATCGGGAGAATCCTTCTTGAAAGGACATTCTCTAGCATAGTGACCTGGCCTATGACAAGTGTAACACTTGCCCTTCTTTCCTTGTGCCCCTGCTCTTCCTTTGATCTTTGGACCACCAAAGTTCTTCTTTCTAGAATGAGCAATGTAGGCAGCATTCCCTTCATTTTCATACTCCTTCATTCTTGTCTCTTCTTGAACGCATCTCGACAGTACCTCGTCAAAGTCAGGTATCACATTATTATTGAGAATGGTAGTGTTGAACACATGCCATTCAGATGGGAGCCCTCCAAGTGCGGTGAGTACCATCTCTCGATCAGCTATTGTCTCCCCAATAGCCAACAAATATTTCCTGATCTCGGTCAGTGTCAGAAAGTATGATTAGACAGACTCATCCCTGCCTTTCTTCAATTCTTTAATTGATTCTTGAAGAATAATACTTGATTTAGATTGTTGGTCTTGAGCATGAGAATCAATTTATCATACATCTCTTTGGATGTGTCCAACTCAGAGATGTAGGCCACTGGAATTTTTTGAATGGATTCCCTGATCATCAGCTTTTCTTTGATCTCCCCCTTCTTATACTTTGTCTTGGCGGCAACAGTTGCAGTGGATGGAGGCTCTTGGAAGTTGGATTTTACCCTGCACATAGTCCACGACATCTTGGTCTTCCAACATAAGATCCAATGTCATCTTCTAAGCATGGAAGTCACCCTTCCAAGTCAATTTGTCATCAGCCTTGAAGCCATTGTAGTTTGAGGAACCCATCCTCTTCTTCAGTGATTGCTACAAATTAGGGCTGTCTTCACCTCAGCTCCGATACCATATAAATTTTTGCAGATGTTCTATGCTTGATGCAACTTTAATTTCTCTTCAATACTAGACAGCAATCACATAAACCATAAAGTAAAATGTTGATAGAACATACCAGTAGATCGACAAAAGACAAGCCAGAAACAAATAATTGTGTTGGTGCATTACAGCGGTCAACAAGATGCTTCAACCAGCAAAGTCTCGATATGGTCGACTAACCAACAATGTCACACAACCCTCGAAACAACCAAATAGTCAACTCAAAGTCAACCTCAGAAAAGTCAACACAGAACAGCAGCAAGTCAAAGTCAACGCAGCACAGTCTACGATCAACCTTTGACCTCGGTTCTTGTGCCAAAATGTATGAATTGCAGAAATCGAAGTCTATGCCAAAATTCAGCTCCTTGTGATCATGCGTTGACCAAAGTCAACGTTGGTCAAACTTGCGGTGGAAACCCTAGCTGCAGCAGAAATGTCTTCATCCTTCTCTCAAGTGTGAACCGCAGATTTCCTCCACGTAGCTCGAACCAATCAGAAGTGGAGAGAGAAATATGTGTGATGATAAGATGAGTGAAATGTCCTCCAATGTTGACCTTATTTATATCCATCACTTGAGGGTGTGTGACACATTTTCTGGGGTACAAAACCTTAAAGCTGACCTGCACATATTTGAATATATTAGAAAATAAATTCAAAATAAATGTTCTGCTCATCGAATCAAGATGATCTTTAGATCGATCTTGCACCTCTCCGAAAGAGGAACCCAATAAAAATATTGGTATCTTCATCTGGGCATCACAACATGGAGTTTGGACCTAGTTGTCCAATTTTAACACACGTAAAGCCTCCCAGCATTATGCTCTTGTATATGAAAGAGCTTGTCAAATTTAAGGCCTTACTATGTTGATAATGTTGGTCATGATGTTGATGCTTAAAGATGGCTTGCCAATCCGACTCTTCTTATGAGAACTCTTCAGTTTGAGAATGATGTTGTTCTAGGTATACAATGATGAACACATCCCTAATTAAGCAAGAATGTTGAAAAATGTAACTAGTTTTGGTCTTCATAATTGTTATTGTACTCATGTCAATATGTATAAATTATGTAACAAACAAAAGAAGAAAGGAAAATTATTATTTTAAAGCATGGGTTTCATGCTTCTTGTCGATAGTCTTCTAGGTAAAAGCATGTTCTTCATGCTTCTAGGGTTTGTTAGGTCATAGGATTTATTTTCACGAGTCAAGAGAGTCAACATCATGATTATAAGACCCATTTGGGCAAGATGTACCTTGTAAGAGAATTTATTTTGAGTCAAAGACGTCAAAATAAGCCTCCTAGCACAAGTGGGCCATGCCAAAGGCAAGTTAGCCCAGAGATGGGTATTCAACTCACCTAAAAGAGTATAAATAAAACCTGTTTGACCTCATTTGCTCACCAATTCGTTTTGCAATCAAGGAGCTCGATCTGAAGTGTGAAAATAAAGAAGGCCAAGAAAAGCAAGGAAGAAGGAAGGAGAAGCTGGAAAGGAGGAAAATCGAAGTTTTTCCCTAGTTTTCTCTCACACATGTGAAGTAGTTGTGCTGTTGCAGGGAAGTGAAGTTGTAGAACCACTGCAAGTTTGAAATCTTGTTGCTGGGGGCCGAAATTCTGAGTTTGGTGCAGTTCTGGAAGAGCTTGTCTCTCGTTGACTTGGTTTGACTTTGACCTAATTGGAGGGTCTTTTTGGAGGGCTAATTGGGTGCAAGGAGGAGGCTTTAGTCTTGTGGTTTGGGTCTTGGTTATCTTATTTGAAGCAAATTCTATAAGAAGAAAAGAGATTTTTCTAGATTTTCCCCTTAGAGGGGTTTTTCCCTGGCTTGGAGCCTAATTTTTGTGTCCATTGTCTTTACTGTTTTTCTCTTGATATTTGTTTGATGGAAATCTCTAATAAAGAAACACAAGAAGATAAATAAAGTTCACAAGAAAAAATTAAGGAATAAGGAGAAATTGAATTAATAACTACCCTATTGCATTCTCCAACAGTGGCAACTGTTTTAAAATGGATGGAAGAATGAAGTGACAAGATGACTCATGATTGGCTGAGCCTTGGATTTAGAGGGAGCATACATGAACAACCTAATTGAAGCATGTTTTGACCCATGAAGTTCAATATGAAGATGGCTTGAAGTCCTAAAGGAAGATGTTGATCTATTGAAGACCAGTTCGTGAACTCCTCTGCCATGTGTTGATGATATGTTTCTGACAAAGACTGAGAACCTCTTCATTATAAGAGGGAGCTAATTGAAAGTGTTGCATGAGCATGATGAAATACTTGTTGAGAATGTGGCATGATGGACTATGAATCCATGGACACTTGCTTGATAAACAAGAAATTGCAAGACTTTGTTGTTGATGTGTTAATTTGGCCCGTTAGGCAAAGGAAGAGCATTGATAGGTTGTTGAGGTTTGCTTCTAGTTAAAGCTTAGTGAATAGCTAGATGTTGTTACTAAACCAAGTGTTGAAATCCACCATGGCTATGTTTCTGCTTCTGAGCAGGTTGATGATTATGTAAAAAGACTAGAATGGCTATGGATCCCTTTGAGAGGGAGCATTGGTTTGATAACATCATAGAAATATTCCCTTCGGGTTACTGTGAGACTTATGTGGCTGAGGAGTTTAGTTCTGAGGCCTGTTGTGATCCCTTCAGGTTATCATGAGGTATTGTTTTCATCTTCCTTGAGAGGAGATTGATGTTGTAATATTTTCATCTCTCCTGAGAAGAGATTGATGGTGTATTGTTTTCATCTCTCCTGAGAGGAGATTGATGGTCTTTTCATCTATCCTGAGAGGAGATTAATGATATATTGTTTTCATCTCTCCATGAGAAGAGATTGATGGTATATTGTTTTCATCTCCCCATGAGAGTTGATCATTGGTATGATCCCTTCCTTGGTTGATGAAGGGTGAGTCATCTCTGTGAGAGATTGGATTGTGTTGTGGCCTCATGAACAATGTTGTTTGGTTTGATGCTATCAACTTTCCTTTGAGACTAATGATTTCTCCCTTCAATGTTTCGTGAGACCTCTGATAGTTAGGGAGATTGATCGTGAGAGAGAGAGAATGAAAAGTACCTCCATGGCTAAGAGGGAGTGTTGAAAAAATCATATAGTGGCCATGGTCGGTATTTTCATCATAAAAGAAATTAGAAACATTCGAATTTAATTTTTCCTCCTTAATTGTCAAGTCGGTTGCACTGAATGTTAGGTTGGTTGGGCCCCTAATATGCACCCACTCGACCCCCACTTGAAGACTATATATAAGAGATCATTTATCCTCATTTGGACACACACGATTTTGTCTCATGCATCTCTAATCCAACAAAATAACAGGAGGGCCGAAATTTTAGGAGGAGGCCGAATTTCAAGGGAGGGCCGAATTTTCAGGAAATTGGTTTTTGACATGGTGCTTGACCATGATCTTGGTTACTGGTTTGGATATTATTTTTTGCTATTGTTATTTCTGATGTAGTAATGAATCTGGAACCTCTCTCTCTCCCTTCTAAGGACAAATTTGTATATTTTCCCCTTGTGGGTTTTGTCCTAGCCTCAGGCCTAAATTTCTTGTGTCTCTTGTTTTATTGTTTGATGGTTTCTTGATGTTTTTCCTACTGCTATTTCATGCTTATGAATGAATATTTTATTTCATGATGTAACATTCTAATAATTGTTATCCGTGTAAGAAAATTGTTCTAAGCTTCGCCCTAGTCAAAATTCAACAAGAGGACATCTTGTGGATGGTGAATCCGGTTGGATTTCACACTCAGTGGTAGTGATAAAGGCTGCTAGAGGAGAGGCTTCTTCTAGCTCGATAAGGAGGCCTTCGTGGTTTGATATGACACTGGAGGATGTTGAAAATGTAACTAGTTTCAGTCTTCATAATTGTTGTTGTACTCATTTCAATATGTATACTATGTAACAAACAAAAGAAGAAAAGAAAAAGTTATTATTATTTAAGCATGGGTTTCATGCTCATTTTTTATGGTCTTCTAAGTAAAAGCATGTTCTTCATGCTTCTAGGGTGTGTTAGGTCTTACAATTTATTCTCACGAGTCAAAGGAGTCAACATCATGATTTTAAGACCCTTCTAGGCAAAATGTAATTGTAAAAAGAATTTTTTTTAGTCTAGAAAGTCCTGGAAACTCCAAAAGTACAAGTTGGCCCTGGCAATTAGAAGTCAACTTAAAGGATGGAATTCAACCCCTTGGAAAGGCTATATAAAGAAGCAGTTCGACCTCATTTAGCACTCACTCACTCCACATGTTTCAACTTTGATCTATCAAGAAAGAATTCGATCTGTAGTTGGGAAGCAGGAAGAAGAAGAGTGAAGTTCGAAGAGAAGAAAGAAGGACGAAATATCTTGGTTTTGGGCTCTATCTCTCTCACATGTGCGAAGTTCTAAGGTTTCTGGTGCTGCAGAAGGAGGTCGAAGTTGCAAGTCCGAGTTGCAGGAGGACGAAGTGCAATATCTTGTAGCTGGAAGGAATAATACCCTACCTTGACCTTGTTGACCTTGGGAAGAGCTACCTTGCTCTAGGAAGGTCTCAAGAGGAGGCAGAATTAGGGTTTCCAGAGAAGCTGCAAGGTCGAAATTGCAGGGTCGAAGTTGCAGGACAAGTTGCAGTATTGAAGTTGGCAGGTCGAAGTTGCAGTTTGAACCTGGTTGGTGCAAAATCAGGGATAGACTTGTTGGAGGGTTGACTTGGTATTTAGAGAAGGACAGGGTCTAGGGTTTGGGTCTTTGTGTCTCAATTGAAGCAGATTCTATAAGAGAAGAATTTTTTGGGTTTCCCCTTAGAGGGATTTTTCCATGGCTGAGAACCTAATTTTTGTGTCCTTTGTTGTTACTATTTCATTCTTGATATTTGTTTGATGAAAATATCTAACTAAAGAACACAAGAAGAATAACTAAGTTCACAAGCAAGTATTAAGGTAAAGGAAATAAGAATTAATAGCTTCCACTTTGCATTTTCCAACAGAGGATGCTCAGGATGGGAGAGAGGAGTCCCCTCAGAGCAAAGGTTACAGGCACAAGACTTTAAGTCAAGGTTCAGGAAAAGTAGTAGAACAGGCTTTAGGTTCAAAGGGAACAACTACAAATGATGAGATGGGCTTGGAGACAAATCCGGGTGGTGGAGGTGCCAGAAGTACCTCCCTCACTAGGAGGAACTGTTAATTTTTGGTAGCTCGGAGGTACTTCTGCATTGACAATGCCTAGCATGTATAAGTAACCAATCATATTTTATTTCTAGGCACTTTATTTTATCAAGTGATTTTATAAAGTTAAAAAGTGACTTTGTGAGTTTATTAAAGTCATGTGACTTTTGGTTACTTTATGAGAAAGTACATGGTACACTTGAATTATTAAAGTGACTTTAAGTTTTAAATTTACTTTATGTGCCATAAAGTACATGGAACACTTTTATATTATTAAAGTGACTTTATGTTTCAAAGTTACTTTATGTGTCATAAAGTACATGGTACTTTTTATGTTAACAAGTGACTAGGAGGGTCAATTAATGAAAAGGGGGACTTGAGGGGATCAATGTGAGATTAGATCTCCACCATTGATCAAGAGAGGCTAAGATCTAATCTCAGCCCTTGATCCCGGGGTTAGGTATTTTTTTTCATTATGAAAACATAAAAGGGGGAAAATGCACTTTGAGAGAGTCATTCTTCATGTGTGAGATTGGAGAAGAGAAGAAGGAGGCTGAGAGGAAAAGTACAGCAGGAGAAGAGTTAGTATAGCACCAGGTACAACAAGGAGAAGACATAGATTTTCAATCTAAGTATAGCACAGAAATCAAGGTACTCTCCCAGCATTTATTGCAGCTGTCAGCAAGTTTTTCAAGGCAGAGAGGGGCCAAGGTTCAGGGGCTGATAGGCTGCATTAATTGCTTCCAGGAACAGCATAAATTTAGAGGTCTGGCAAGCATTTATTGCAGCCTATCAGAACTACAGACTAGCATGGAAATCGAGGCTGCCTAAGCACAGATTTCAAGGCAGCCTTAGCAGAATTTTTGTGGGTTTATCTGCGCATATTTCAAGGCAACCTGAGCAGAAAATGGGAATGGAAATCGATGCCGCCTAAGTGCAGATTTCAAGGCAGCTTGAGAAGAATTTTTGTGGGTCTATCAGCACGGATTTCAAGGCAGATTCAGGCACGAATTTCAAGCCTGTCTGAACAGACATTCAAGGTGCTGTCAGGGACAAATTTCAAGGCTGTCTGTGCACATAAATCAAGGAGCTGCTGAGGAATAGCTACAGCACATTTCCCAAGGAGTTCTGAGAAAAGAAATCAGGGAGATAAATCGACTGTTTTTCTGTTATGTAATGTTGTAACAAATTTCTCTTAAGAAAAATAAAATCCCCCTTCTTCACAAGTTTTCCCTTCGGGGTTTTTCTAGGGTCAGCTTGACCAAAAAAATTTGTGTCCTAATTTCATGAATGTTTGTGTTAGTTCTCGGCAAATGTGAAAAGTAGGGTATGTCTCTTGTGTTTTCTTTTGAGATTTATATTCAAGTTTATATCAGCTGCTAATAACGAGGGCAAGTGCATCAAATCTGATGTGAAAACCAAACTTGAAACTGGGAGGGCTTTACTGTGCATATTTTCTACAGTATGTGTAATTTCTTTGAAGGCAATTATTCTAATAAGGGAGCCCAAGTAGGTTCTGAGAAGAATTTGATAAAGAACTGTCGATTGAGAAAAACTTGTGAAACACTGTAATATGTTATTGTGAATGATCTAATTGCTAGTTTTATAAGTTCCACTGCGCAAGGTTTGGTTAGGCACATAGTGTGTTTCAGTTAATTAGTTAATTTGAGACTGTTACCAGATCTGGTGTGTGTGTGTGTGTGCCCACTAAGTTTAGTGCCCAAAATTCTAACATGGTATCAAAGCATGGTCTCTAAGAATGGTATTTGGATCTGAGTTTTGCATAGGAGACAACTCTAAGAGGGAGTTGTAAGAACTGTTGCAGGTAGTAGCACTGTTTTGAAGAAACCATGCCAAAAGATTTGGCTATGTATGGCAGAAGGCTTGTATGGGTCAACAAGGTAGGACCAATATGCTTAGAGGGATGAGATAGCCATTAGAGATCCAAGTGAGAAACTTGGGAGTGAAGGTCAAGCAGAGACCTTGAGGGCCAAGAATGCCTACGATCTGGAGTCAGTCTTCAGAGGGAGTCAACAACTCAGAGGAAGACAACCTTCAGGTAAAGGAAGTCATGGTACAAGATGGCCATGCAAGATTCTCAAGAGCGGGAGGCTTCTATAAGTATGGTGTCTTCGATGAAGGGTCCTTACTATACACTACGAATTGCAATGGTGTCATATGGAGCAGCTGTGGTAGCGCATTAAGGGTGGAAATGTGTTTCAGGTTTGAAGGCAGAGCCACTTCCAGGGGGTGTTGTGAGAATACATCCCTCGCTAAGAGGGAGTGTTAATGTTTTGGATAGCATAAGGAGTATTCTCACGTGTGGGGTGTTGACCACTGAAGTGGCACCTGATGATTATATGTAGACTCCATGCCCAAGGATGAACCAAATGACACTTGTACCATCAGATATCATCATATCACCAGAGTTTTTAAACTCTGCTTCTACTTCCCATCATTTTCTCTTGTACCCAGATTCCACGCCCTACGGGGAATTGTAATAAGTGATTCTAGTAATGATGAGTTTTGAGTCAGTATTGAGTCTGTAACAGGCCTAGGTAGCCTAGGACCTTGCCAACAAGTGAGTATTACTCTGGGAAGTTTTTTTCACTCGGTTAATTATCATCTCCTTATCAAGACTTAATAATTAATTGGCTCTTTTCCTCCAATTTTACCCGAAATCCGGAGTACAACTTGATAGTGATGCCTTGGGTGAGTCCTAGTGTCTAGAGTCAATATATATTATCATACTAGATCACAGAAAAAATTTCATGGAATTTGGTTAGGTCTAGCTAGTTATTTTTTAATTTTTTAGATTTCTCGCAGGGCAAAAATTGCAATAAAAATTGTAATTGAATTCTAATAAGAGTTGTCTAGAGAAGTTGTATGGAATATGAGTAATCAAAATTACACCTCTCACCCTCAACTTTCTACTGTGGCACACTTTGAGGGGTTAGAAATGTGTTTTGAACACTCAAAACCCACTTTCCCTAAGTTTAGTGGGAAATCTGGCAATTAATTAAGCCACAAATTAAATAAAAGGAGAAAAATAAGTATCCACACATGTTAAATCTTGTGAAAATGAGGTGGAAAATTATGGAGGAGTTAAAGTGAAGTCCCAAGGTGTTGTAGACTCCTAAAATCAAGGAAATGACATGTGCTCAAATAAACTCGAATCTCTGACATTAAATGAGCGATGCTTACTTGGAGATTCGAATTTGTGAAGTTAATGCACATTTGGGAGGATTTGGGAGAATATTTGGTGGAGATTTTTGTGGTGAATTGTCCCCACGTGGGTTACCACCCATATACACTTGTCATTCCATCATAAAATTCGAATTTGGCACATAAAAGAAGAATAAAATGATGTCCACTTGCCAGAATTCGATTTTTACACTTGGTACAGTGCTACACGGGGTCTCGTCCCTCCACCTAGGGGTCTAAATTCCTCGCCCCTTCGTACTCTGGGGTCATGGAGACATCTAGGGGGTGTTTCCCCATGCCCCCAAAAATCAAGAAACTAAGGGGGGCGGGAAGGGGGGCGGGAAGGGGGGCGTTTCCTCAAATTTAGGGGTTGAGGGGGGGTGAGGGGGCGTGCGGGGCCCAAAATTGAAAAAACGATTTTTTAAATGAAAAAAATAAAAATAAAACGATTTTTTTAAGGTTCGGTTGTTAAAATTTTACGTGTTAAAACTTTGTTTCATTGTTTATGTTTTTTTTTCATTATTTAACGCCCGACGCCCTCGCTCAGAAGTCAGCCCGACGCACTCCCGAACGCCCTCACTCAGCAGTCAGCTCGACGCCCTTGCTCAGTAGTCACAACCGACTCAACCAGCAGTCACGTCGTCGCTCCATCCAGCAGTGAGGTCATCGCTCCATCCAACAGTGAGGTCGTTGCTCCATCCAATCATCGTTCCATCCAGCCATCGCTCCATCCAGCAATGAGGTTGTCGCTCCATCCAGTCGTTGCTCCATCTAGCAGTGAGGTCGTCGCTCCATCAGCTGTCATGTTGTCACTCAACCACGTCACGCAGCCTCTCAGCCCGTCAGCACTCCAGCGGACGTTGTGAGCCTCTTAGCCTCGCTGCACGCGGACGCTCCTCAACTCCTCAGCGTGTCGCCCGTCAGCCTCTCAATCTGTCGACATTGCTACTGCACGTCAGCTCCTCAGCACGTTGCACGCTCCGGTAAGGATAGCCCAACGCCCACGCTATTTCATTGTTTTTTGAATTTTCACTGTATTTTTAATTTTAATTTCACTATTTTTTGAATTTTTCACTGTTTTTTAAATTTTAATCATATATGATATAAGTTATAACAGATAATTAAAAATTTATAAATCATAATTTTAAATTTTTTTTTTTAAATTTTAATTTTAAATTGTTTACAATTTTAACTTTTGTTTGAAATGTTGTGCACTAATTTTTTTTAAAGTTAAATTAAAACTTTTGTTTTTTTAGTTTAAACAATCAAAATGACAGGCATAATTTTAATTTATAAATGATCATTGATAACAGTGAACAGTAACACAGTTACTGTGTTACAAATGCTGCAAATATTTTTTTTTGCATCATTTGTAACACGGTAACTACTAATTAAATTTGTTTTTTCAATAATTACTTTTTTTTTTTTTCGATATTGCAAATTTTAATTTTTAAATTTGTTTGCAATTGCAGCCTACAAATTTGAACCATGAGCCAAAGTCAGTCCACTAACAGTGGTAATAGTGAGAGCACCTATAATGCTAATGAGTCAGAAGATGCACAACAGGAAATTCAAAGTAGTCACAAGAGGTCACTAAATTATGAAGGACCACCAAGAGATCTGGAAAAATTTGCAAAGGGGACATTTAATCATCAAAAACCACTTCTAATCTATGCAACTAGACTTCCTAAAAAAAATCCAAAAGTTGGTGGTGGATCACATGATTAGGTTTGCAATATTTGTAGGCATCACTTTGTTGGCAACTATACCAGGGTGAAGCAACATATTTTAGCAATCACAGATAAAGGAGTCAATATGTGTCTCTCAAAGCACATGACTCCAACTCTAAGAGAGAAACTTTGGAGGCTAGAAAGGGCTAGAAAGGGCAGCCACTTCAAAAGGATTGTTTTCTAGCAGAAATGTTGATCCATCCAGTGCTCCATCAAAAAAGGCAAAGGGTGCTACAGTGTCATCTCGTTCTTATGGAATGGTGCTACAATGTCTGGGATGTACAATGTTCTAGATCGAGATGACACAGATGATGCAATTGGCAAAATTCTTTTTGCCAATGGAATTCCCTTCCATGTTGTGCGTTCACCTTATTACAAGGAAATGGTCCAAACAATTGCAAAAATAGGGCCTTCATATGTACCACCTGGAGAACATAAGCTAAGAACATCAATTTTAGATAGACAAGTGTCTAAAATTAATGTAAAATTAATGTGCAAAAAGAGAGAATGAGACAAACATGGTTGAAGTTTGGTTGCTCTATTATTATGGATGGATGGACTGACATCCGAAAATGCCCATTAATCAACATCATAGTGACATGTGGAGAAGGTTCATTCTTTCTTAAAGTTATTGACTGTTATGGAAAGCGCAAGGATGCATATTTCCAATTTGAGCTTCTTTGAGAAGTTATAGAGGATGTTGGTGTTGATAATGTGGTGCAGGTTGTGACAGATGCAGCAGCAGTTTGTAGATCAGCTGGGTTATTGATTCAAAGCAAGTATCAACATATTTTTGGACTACTTGTTGTGTGCATGCACTCAATAATGCACTGAAGGACATTGGCAAAATTCAGTGGATATCAGATTTGGTGACAGCTGCTAGAGATGTGCAGATGTTTATCTGCAACCACCACACCTCCTTGGCCATGTACAGGGCCCACACGAGGAAGGAATTCCTCAAGCCCACCGATACTAGATATGCTAGCTATTTTCTCTTATTAGAGAGGAAGTTAGAGGTACAAGCAGCACTACAATCCTTGGTTGTGAGTTTAGAGTGGGGAAGGTGGTCAAAATCAAAGACAGACTCAGGGAAGAAGGTTAGGCTTCAGGTGTTGGACAATGATTGGTGGGCAGATTGTGCTTATTTGGTGTCATTCTTGGGCTCCATTGTGGAGGTCATTCGTTACACTGATTCAGATTCTCTTAATCTTGGATAAATCTATGAGACCTTTGATAGCATGTTGGGTCATGTGAAGGCATCCATTCAACAGAGGGAGCCCTCATTAGAGTTCTATACATCCAGATTTGACCCATCATTCAGCGTAGGTGGGATCGCATGAACACACCTTTGCACATGGCAGCATATGCATTAAACCCAAAAGGGTATGTTGAAAGGCCTGGGAGAGTGCCTTCTATTGATGATCCAAAGGTAAAGAATGGCTTCCTAACTGCAATTGCAAAGATGTACAGTGAGGAGGAGGGGGTAAAGTTGCGAAGACAGTTTGTTCAATTTGCATCTCTTAGTGGCCCCTTCAACACACATGGTGCTCAAGCAAATCGCATAGATCTAACCCAAGATGACCCGGTTGGTTGGTGGAAGATGAATGGGGATGGTGCTCCAGAGCTCAAACATCTAGCTATGCGTGTGTTGTCTCAGATTGCTAGTTTCTCTGTAGCAGACAGCAATTGGTCCGCATATAACTTCATCCATTCTATCAATAGGAACAGGGTTACCTCTAAAAGAGCTGAGAAGTTAGTTGTTGTGCACAGTGCCCTACATCTAGAGCATAGGGAGACACCTGAGTATTGAAGGGACCAGCAACCCGATGGGATGTTGATCCAGAGGATGATGCACAGGTTGATATGGAGGAGAGACTTGATGAGACACAGATGGGGTTGGTTGGTGTGCCACTTAACATGTTTGAGAATCCAAGTGATTCTGATTCAGATGGTGACATGGTTGATCCTGATATATTCGTGCAGCAGCTAGATGCAAAGACTAGTGGGGCATTACCTTGAGAATTTATGCTTATTTATCATTATGATGATATCATTTGATATTCATATGTTATGTTTTATGTTTTATGTTTCGGACATAACTTATTTGCTTTTAAGTTTTATGTTTCAGACTTGAGTTGTAAACTTCAGTTTAAACTTTATTTTGAATCTTGATATAATATCTCATATGATATCTTCAACTTTATTTTCATTGTACATTGTTAGTAGTTACATTAATGATTATACAGTTACAAACTTACAAACTTACATGTATGATTGTATGATGTATGTTTTAACTTTTAACTTTTAAATTTGTTTCAGTTATATGATTCATCTTCATCAGTTTATAATTTTACCATTTATGATTTATCTTTCATGATGTAAGTGTATGATGACTGTATATACATTCCTTGAAAAAATACAGTTACATTATAATATTAAATTTTCAATGATATATCATATATTTTTATATTTTATAATTTTTATGACCCCGACGTACCCCCACATTTCCTAAAAATTGGTAGAGAGCTTTGCATAGGCCGCTCCCTCGCCCCCACCTCCAGGGGACTTGGTGGAACATTGACTTGGCATTGGAGCTCCACTTATCAAACTCGAATTTGTCTTGTGATCTCCTCCCTCTCACCATTTGGCATTTGGTTCTTCATTGAGATTTTCTCTCAACTCTCTATATAATGTTGCCATGGGCTCTCATATTGTAACTTGATACGAGATATTGTACTTGCGAAAGCGCTGCTACTTTGTACACTTTTCAAGAATATCAATAAAAAGACTTTGAGGTTCCATTCATGGGTGTTCTTCCATTGGAGCATGGTGCATTGTAAGTTATTGGTATAATCTTTTTTATGCTTTGAGTTATTTCATTTCTCATATATCCTTGTGAACTTGTTAATGCACAACTATCTTATATTAGCATTTGATTTGAAAGTAGACTTTAGAGGTTGAAAGTTCTAGTTTATTTTCAAATAAATTTCTAGAAGTTTCAATTCATTGTTTGTTTATCTAAATCTACATGGACTAATGTGTGACTTGAGTATTGTAGAATAATTCTTTTTGAATCAAATGTGAGGGGAAGTCTTTGGGAGACCAACCCACTCTTGAAGCATCTTCAAAAAAACTCTCATTTTTATTTGGGTTTTCATAGTTTATCTTACGAAAAAGTGTCTTCCAGAGATTTGTTTGGACATAGTCGTATGCATGCAATCATTTAAAAATATTTTACTTTTCATTGTGCTTCATTGCATCATATTTTGCTATTTAAAGAGCTTAAGCATGACTAAACAAAGATGAGAGTTTACTCATTCTTTTTGGCTCATCCCTTTGTAGATTATAGTGCAATATTTTGTGATTTTCTGTCTAATACTTGGTTGGGTTTTTGTAACCTTTTTTTTCTAACTTGTTTTCTTGTAGGAACTTGTGGGATTCACCTTCAAGAAACTACTAACAAATTGTTGCAGGACCTTTGAGCTCTAATGTTAAACGAAAATGACACTCTATTTTTCCTTTGGTTGTAGGCAATTAAGATCCCTTGAGGAAGGTCGAGTTCCTTTTGTGGCTTCTTCTCTCTCTCTTGGCCGTGATCATTGAGGAGGCTTGGCCTCTCTTTTTCACCTGTAAAAATATGATTTCTATTGAGTCTTTATATTGCAAAAATTTCTCATCAAGGATAAGTCTAAGACATCAAGTTTCAATTGTAAAGGTTTCCTTGAGCTTGAAAGAGGCTTCATAGTCTCTTACCTCTAACAACCAATAAAATTTCTGATTTTGGGAGCGTGAGTTTTACCCATTGGCATCTCAATCTCTCCATTTTTTAAAGAGAACTTGTGGCGTGATTTGTTGATCTCTTTAAATTGTGTGCATCTCATCTAATTGGTCAATTAACACAGTCATGCATTTCATTCATTTCACTAGTTATTCACTTTGATTTGCTACAAGTTTTAAGAGCATTTACTTTCATAGAAAATTCAATTTTTTTTATATGCAAGCATCTTTACTTGAGTTTATTTAGCTTGAAATCATACTTCAAATTTGCTTATGCTTCACCATTGAGCACACACTACAATCTTAAGTTTGATGCATCAAGTAAAGCTACATTTTATTTCATGACAAGCAAATATATTTCAAGTTGAAGTTGAATTTTCATTTTCTTGTTAATTTACTTTTAGATTTTACATGCCCCAAACATCACTAAAATTTACCTCCAACTTAAGTTGGTTGAATAGACATTTAGGGACCCTCTACCTCTATGGACTCCTCACTGTGAGATCCAAACCTTTAGACGAGGGTGAGGTCTGAAGATTAGAGTTCAATTGTAATCTTGCTTTAGAGCTAACTAATAAAATAAACCAAGAGTACTATCTCATCATTTTTACTTACAAATTTCTCAAATTTTTTGTTATCTTGATGGTTTAATGTTTCACATGCAAATCTTATTTCAAGAAGCACTTTGAATGCAAGCATTTTAATCTCTTAAATTTTGCAACAAGTTTAATTCTATGGTACTTGGAAATTTCCATACATTTGCAACTTCATTGCATGTTGTCATTTTAATGGTCATTATGCTTATGGATGATTGATATATCTTGTTTCATTGGCAAGTACCCTTATTTGGTATTGCAAATTTAATTGCATATCGTTATCTTGGTCTAACATTTGAGTTTTTCTATAATCTCATTTACATGCTCCAAAGTAGATTACTAATTGTTTGTATTTTGGCATGATATTTTTCCATGTTTTGATTCACCAATTTATTTATCTTAAAACCATTCTTGTATCTTGCATTTATAATATCTTGTTCGAGCAGTTTCTTGTTTCACTTTTCAGGATTATTTTTGTTTTCCATTTGAAAGCATTTCACTTCATTTAAGCAAATACAACTTCATTTTAAGAGCAATACTTTGAAGGTACTGGTTTTTCATATGTTTCATGCTTATGTATTGATGATTATTGTTCATATCACTTTTTTGCTTATAAATTTTATGAAGTAATACATTTAACTCTAACAACTCTCCTAGAAAACTCACATGCTTAACTTAGTTTTTCTTGAGGGACCTCCCCCATAGCTAACCTAGAAGATAGCTTAAATAGACAGAGTCGGGATTAGTGCGACAGCCCCTTCTCTGAGATCCTTGCAACCGACCACATCTTGTGGGGTTGAAGGATTTTCCCACCGACTTGTAGGTAAGTGTAGGTGGCAAAGCGATAACATTTTTGGTGTCGTTGTCAAGGACAAGCTTTCTTGTAACTCGAAAATTGACTAACTTTTGATTTTTGCATGTTGGATTTTAGAGTTAGATTCATGTTCAAGTGGCGACTCCAATCATTTCATTTTCTACAAGGATTTTTACTTGAAGCCTTCTTTTAGTAGAATTATTTCTAATCTTGGACAGAAGCCTCCCTCTGATATCCATTTGCTCTTTCAGGGTACATGAGCATGACATCATGAATGATCTGTTCGCCCCTTATGATTTACTAACATTCCAGGCTATCCGAATTTTATTTTGGATGAAGCCATTGAGGTTGTTGATGAGTTGCTTAATTTTCTAGGTAACAAATGCCATTACCACTGAAACTCACCTTAGGAATTTCCACCTTTGTGTGAGCAAATGGTGCCATGAGATTAACCATGAGGACATTAAAATGAAACTTTTCATATTTCCATTAGATGGTGATGTTATGGATTGGTTCATAGACTTACCTGCTAACAGTTTTGATTCTCTAAAATCAATCATTGGTGCCTTTGAAGAAAAATATGGAGATTAAAGAAAGGTCAAAGCGAAAACTCAAACAAATGAGAATGATAGGGATCTTATCAGGGAGTTGACTCAAATGATTAAGGATATGCAATTCAACCAAGTTTAACTCATTAAAAACGTGGAACTCAATCAAACGAGATTAATAGTAAATCATGCACGTGCAATAAAGGCCATGAAGGTCAATCATTCTAATCAAATGACCTCTATTCAAATTGCTCACCATGGAAGAAAAACAAGTGTAATTAAAGAACACCATGGAAAAAAAATCATGCTAAGGAAATAAATGTTATGAAGGCTAATCAGATCACTTTTCAGAATAGGTTGGAGGAAATGGGAAAATTACAGGTACAAAAATTCCAGCTTAGAGCAAATGATGAATGGGAAAGGAACAAAGAAACAAATCATAAGCCTCCCCATCCTCTAAGGCAAGCTTCATCTCATTATGAGGAGGGCATTTATTCCATTGAAAAATGGCTAATCAAAGGTGACATGGATAGAAAGGAAACTGAGGGGAATCAAGTTTATACTTATGAGATTGACCCATCACCCATGTCAGAGCAGATGCAATGGAGAAAGGCAGGTCAAAAAAGCCTTGGATACTTCAAATTTTCCATCTGAGCATCTTCAAGATCGGCCAGAAAGGTCTACTTTGATTGCATCAACATCAACATTACAATCTATTAAGAAGAAAGAAAAAAAAAAAGTGGAAAGGATTTGGTAAATTTGATGACTAGGTACAACATAGCGTTTGGACATATCAAAGTCCTAAGATTCAAAATTGGACAGGGCACATCAAAAAAGCAGTCCATGGATCTACCTGAAAGTTGGCAGGTTCTCAGCATGAACTTCATTGAGGACATATGAAGCCATGGGGCATCTTTTTGTATCATATTTCTAACCTTATCCCTTGTAAATTTTGTTTAAGTAGATTTATTTCATGAATAAATTATGCACTTAGAATAAAATTTTCATTTTTGTACTTGATTTTGTTTGATGATACTTTGAATCGATACTGCTAATATATATATTTGGTCGGTGGATGCAAATTCCAAGTTCTTGCACACCATCACTTCATATCTAGCATGCATCCCCATATGGATGCCAAATGTTGACCACTGGAGTGGCACCTAATGATTATATGAAGACTCCATGCTCAAGTATGAACCAAATGACACTTGTACCATCAGATAGCATCATATCACCAAAGTTTTTAAATTCTACTTCTACTTCTCATCATTTTCTCTTATCCCCAGATTCCACGCCCTGCGGGGAATTGTAATAAGTGATGCTAGTAATGCTGAGTTTTGAGTTAGTATTAACTTCGTAACAGGCCTAGGTAGCCTAGGACCTTGCCAACAAGTGAGTATTACTCTGGGAGGTTTTTTTCACTCGGTTAATTATAATCTCCCTATCAGGACTTAATAATTAATTGAGTTTTTTCCTCCAATTTTACCCCAAAGTCGGATTACAACTTGATAGTGTGGCCTTGGGTGAGTCCTAGTCTCTAAAGTCAATGCATATTACCATTCTAGATTACTACCCATACACACTTGTCATTCCATCATAAAATTCGAATTTGGCACATAAGAGAAGAAGAAAATATGTCCACTTGACATAATTCGATTTTTACATTTGGCATTGGAGCTCCACTTATCAAATTCGAATTTGCCTTGTGATCTCCTCTCTTTCACCACTTGGCATTTGGTCCTTCATTGGAATTTGCTCCCAACTCTCTATATAATGGAGCCATGGGCTCTCATATTGTAATTTGATACGAGTTATTGTGTTTGCGGAAGCGTTGTTACTTTGTACACTTTTCAAGAATATCAATAAAAAAACCTTGGAGGTCCATTCATGGGTGTTCTTCCTTTGGAGCATGGTGCATTGTGAGTTATTGGAATAATTTTTTTTATGCTTTGAGTTATTACATTTTTCACGTATTCTTGTTAACTTGCTAGTGCACGGCTATCTTGTAATAGCATTTGACTTGAAAGTAGGCTTTAGAGTTTGAAAGTTCTAGTTTATTTTCAAATAAATTTCTAAAAGTTTCAATCCATTGTTTGCTTATCTAAATCTACATGGACTAATGTGTGACTTGAGTATTGTAGAAAAAATCTTTTTGGATCAAGCATGAGGGGAAGTCTTTGGGAGACCAACCCACCCTTGAAGCACCTTCAAAGGAACTCTCATTTGTTATTTGAATTTTCATAATTTATCTTACGAAAAAGTGTCTTGCAAGGATTCATTTGGACATAGTTTGTATGCATGCAATCATTAAAAATATTTCATTTTTCATTGTGCTTCATTGGATCATATTTTGCTATTTAAAGAGTTTAAGCATGACTAGACAAAGAGGAGTGTAATAACCCAACTCGAGTTATAGGGAACATAGAAATATTAGCATGCATATGATAGCTACATATGCATGTATCACGTGTACTGCACTAGTATATGCACTAATCAATTATGAAAAGTCTCTGTGTAAGGTAATGAGTGAATTATTGAAGTATTGAGTAAATATCTAACTCACCAGAATATAGTGAATGTATTGTGAAGTAAAAGTTATACTTACCACTATCATAATATAGCTAACATATTGTTCAAAGGAAAGTAAAAGCATTGACTTATGCAAATAAAAGATGATATTTGATAGAATTCAAGATATTTACTAAATGATGATATTTAATAATAAATCCAAGATATTTTAGGAATCCAAGATATTTATTGAATAATAATATTTTAATATAAATCTAAGATATTTATTTAAAAGAGGATATTTTAATCTTGAAAGGGGATTTGACTAAGATATTTATTAAAAGAAGATATTTTAATAAATATCTTGAAAGGGGATTTCACTAAGATATTTATTAAAAGAGGATATTTTAATAAATATCTTGAAAGGGGATTTGTGTATAAAATGAGAAGGGGGGAGGATTTGATGGGCATGGGTGAGTGAGGTGGGAAAACTGACCCGAATGCTATCAGAGGATTTCTAACTGTGGGACACCTAAGCAGTGAGTTCTAACAGAGTCATAGTTGATCTTGATTGTTATTGGAGTTTTGGGCATGGGGGCCAGAAGACTTGTCTTCTGGATCTAGGGACCGGAGAAGTTGACCCCAGATATGTTAGGAGGAAAATCGCAGTTTGGTATTGGGAGCGGGAGCCATGGCGGGTCAGGAACATCTTCAAACACGGTTCCAGGTAAGTATTCAATAGTGAATTGATATATTCTGCTTCAAAAATTTCATGCTGGATTGTGTAGTATCAATTTTGTTAATGATTGTTAATTGAAAAAATTTAGGGCTTTACACATGGTATCAGAGCACAGTTTTAAACTCTACGGGACCTTATTGGCCCTGCACAAGTATTGACGGTCCCCAGTCCTTGACTTAAAACCATGAACAACATCGAATCATAATGACATAATCATAAGAAACGCAGGAATTATTTAACCACTAAGCCAGACCAAATATGACAAGTCATGCCGGTGGTTGTTTCCAACAGTGGGTAGTGAATATAAGAGTCAGTCTGTTAACAGTGAAATTCCCTTAGGCATATTTAGTGTTAAAGTTTTTGCACGTTCATTAGTATATCTTTTGGTTCCAGAATTTGATATCACGACAAGTTCTATTTCAGAAATTTTCAGATTAGTATGCGGTGGGCACCATGTTCAATGCTTCTACAGGAGCTTTTAGTCAGACCTCAATGCTAATTTTATCAAGTATCCCACGCATACATGTTACATGCAATCTGCCAAGATGCTTCAAAGTAAGAGATACCCAATGCTTCAAGTAATCCAATGACAATCAATTACTTTACTGACGATTATTTAAACAATGTAGCCAATAGTCAAATTAGGGAGTGCCATTGACCATTCAACAAGAGCAATGATAATTACATCAATATCCTTATATTTAGAATGATAAAGGTTATTAAAAGACAAATGATGTAAACAAGTTGCTTAGGAAGATACTCCTTATCCAATATTGTCACTCCTATGGATCAGTGAAGGCACTTAGAGCCACGCAAGCATTCAGATCTTAAATAATCAGAAAGCAATTTAAAATTAATTGCCTAAGCAAGATCAACAAATAAGATAACAGTGAGTAATGGCTATAGAGCAAGGCACAATGAAATTTCTTTATAACAAATCAGTCCCTAGGACAGCAAAGAAGAATTAGTAAGTTTGCCATGAAAAACCTAGTATCTAAATGCTTATGGGTGAAAGAGAGATTTTAGCAATGCAATCATATTTTATGACATTAATGAGTGACCCCAGAACACCAGTAAGCTACTTAAAAGATGCTCAAAATCAATCATTCAAGATGGAAGCAATTAAATTCACCAATCTTCAAATATCACAGTGATACTTAAAAGACAGCCAGCGATGTTCTAAGATACTCAGAACACCAATGTCAGGGTTGTCAATGCCCTTCAGAAAATAGTCAATTAAATTTGTATTCCCTCAATGAGTTAATGGAAACACTTAGGGCCTTACAATTCACTGAAACCATAAAATATCACTGTAATTACATAACTGTGTCCAACCACAGTACTAATGGATTAAATTTCAATTCGGTTAGCAAGCTTTAAATCTCTTTGAGTAGAGCCACTTGCAATATTCAGATTTCTAAAAAGCAATTTGGGACAGCAGTAGGATAGTTAAGCTTCAGTAAGTCTAAATAGTCCCAAATTGTTACTCCTTGTAAGATAAATTAAAAGGGAAAATGAAATTGGTAAATGCTCAAGAAATTATTATGCTTTCAGACATTTACAAATTTCAAAATTTGACCTTCAAATGCAATGAGTGTAACTGCCTCAGAAAGGCTTGCAGACATGTTCCAGATTTTTCAATTTACTTATTGATTTATTTGGAAATGTGTTAATGGAATGAAGCTCAAGACAAAGCGATAGCGATTTTGCATCCACGAACGGATCTGCAAAAAACTATCGAGGATGAGGATTACGTCTATGATGTTGAGTTAGGCAATAAAATTTCCAAGCTCAAGGCAGAGTCTTCGACAGCAGCTGTAATATTTCCGTCACCTGAGCTGTCACTATCCGTTCTGCTCATTTCCATAACAATTTCGCGTTGTCAATGGTTCACTTGGAATGGCCCCGATAATGAGCCAGGTAATCTTGCTCGAGCAGCCAAGTAATCCCGCATGAGTAGGACCTTGGTACCCATATCTATCCAGCTTTACCGAGATTTCTATTTAGAGATGCGAGATCAAGCAACCATAGAATATGTGAATCATTAAATGAATGTGAGATAGAGTCTAGCGTGGGCCATAGCGTCTTGATGTTCTTCAATCGATTAAAAAAAAGAAAAAAAAAATTAAGCATGTCAAATGTTCGCTACAGGTGATGAGTCTAAACCTTTATGACCTTAAATCATATAGAACCATTAAAAAAAATGAATATCTCATAAGAATAGGTCAATTGCTTATTTATATAATTTGATGAGGTTTCTTTTGTAGGACCGACCTTAGATTTTGGATGTTATAATTATTCTTGTGAAAAGGGACATTATTTCATTAGTTAGGTTTAAAGTCAATCTTTATTCGGGATTTATGAAACTTTCCGATCATAAATCTCTCAAGGTATAAATATAAATTTTTAAAATAAAAGACATAATATTTTAACCAATAGGTTATTTTATTAAAAGATGTAAATTTCTATTTAATTTAATATATTCAAAAACAAAAACAAAAAAAAGTTATTAGTTCCTGTGAAAAGGGGCATTGAAAAATAATTACTATTTAAAAAAAAAACATTTTATGTTAAAATAATTTAAATAATTAGAAATATAAATTATATGTTTTGAAGGAGAAAAATGTTCAAGAAGGTCCAACTTTATGTAAGTCCAATCTAGGCAAATATGACAAAGTAATACTAGAGTCTATGAAAACCCTTGCATTTTACTAAATAAGTATTACGCATAGAATATCCTGCATTAAGACAAGGAGGTCGCGTTTAATCGAGGGTAATAAAACAGTGGAAGAATATGAAATAAGGTTTATGGAGCTGGTAAAATATGTTCCTTATCTAGATACTGACGAACGTCAATCCGAGCGTTTTGTATATGGATTAAATCCTCGAATTAGGACTATGGTTAGAATGTGGTAACCATCATCAAATACCCAAGGCAATCATAGAATCCATGCTGTAGTCAACAATAATCAGGCAGCATATCAGTCCATTGTTGTGGAATCTTCAGGTACTATCAATGGAATAAAACTTAAAATTTTATTTGATACTGGTGCTAATGATAGTTTTATTTCATCATATGCATTAAATAGATGTGGGTTGGCAGCTTACAAGCAAAACGATTTCAGACAGGCAGAAATGGCTTCAAGAGACCCTCGGTCCATAGGTTTAAGTGTTGAGGAATACAAAGTTAATCTAGGGGTCAGTTAAACTAGGTTGAAAGTACTAGGATGAATGATTACAATGGGAAATAACTTAGTTTCTAACTATATCTCGAGATCTTGTGTTGATTCTTGGATGTTATTGCCTTATTTTCTTAATTATAGCAACAATCATAATATAACCCAAGGTGTATTACTCCGAGTCATCCTTGATAATTTACCCAAAGTATTCAATGTTATGTAACAGTCAATGACAGGGAGAATGGTTTTTCGACTTTTGGAAGAAATTGAAGCTTTTAACCATCATGATAAAATGAAATTTTATATAATTCAATATTCGAAAGCTCTGAAGGCTGGGGTGATACATTTTATTAGAGGAGATGGGATAATTAATGTGAATGTATGTATCGAAGACATCTATCAATTGTTCATTTTATGGGTCTTTGATAATAACAAAGCATACATTCACTAAAAATAAATAAAGTTGTATTTTCGAAGCTCAACCCCACTCAATTGCTAAGCCATTACTTTTACCTTACTTTCCATCCGACAAAGGAGTTGAGATAACTCATGGGTATCAGTTGCAAAGGTTTCCACAATAAAGTTTTAAGATTTTGTATATCATGCAAGTAAAGTTGAAGTACATTCAAATTATTATATTAAAATGAGCATATTAACATCACTTTAGACATTAAACTTTTTCTGTAACTTTTGAACATTAAAATGGAAATTATCCTAATTGTTTTTATGCAATTGAAACATTCCATTCTTCAAGTGACGTTGAGCTTTCCATATATATATCTTACTAGCTGATAACTATAACCATTGATGATATGAATTTATGCAAATATCTTTTATATCGTTTTCTTATGGTAATACTTTAATTATTATCAAAGTATATGTGTAAGTGGTTTAAGGAGTAGAATGAAGGTTTAAATTTTTATTGTTTAATATACACTAAATTGGACATTTTGATATTCAAATCATTGTATCATTGTTAAGCTAGATAATTAGCCATTTACAACTGTAAGGATATATCGATATCTAAAACAAAATAAAATGGCAGCATAGCATTTTCATGTTAACGAAAACAATGTGGTTTAGGAAAGAAAAATTAGGGACATTATGACACTATATAAGATGATTCATGGAAATTATTTAGGCATATATAAATATTAGTTGGCGGAGTTGCTCCAAAGAAGTTAACTCTTGAAAAAAGGAAGAATGGTAAAGAAAGCATGACTATTGACATTATGATAAGACCATTAGATGTGAAGCTACAACCACATAAAAGGCTAAGCTAGTTTGAGGTAAATTGATGGATGAAAAAAGACACTAACTATTCAAGAAATGTTGGGATAAATCATGAGTAATCAAATTGAGAGTACAATTATAGTTCACTAAAGGTAAACATCAAACGAAGACAAAACTGATGAAATATATGATAAGATGGTAAGAAACCACCCTGTAAGGTAGTAAACACACTATTAGAACAAGATGATATAGTTACCAAGAGAGTGCAACGGAAAATTTCAAAGTTTGATCTCCATTGTTACCATAATATAATCAATATAGTACCTAGGGAGGACGGGAAAGAAATAAATTTCAAACTTCTAATGATGATAATAAATGTTAGTTATCATAATCAACTTAGAATATTGAGATCGACAAAAATAGTACCAAAGGTGAGGGAGTGGAAGTTTCACAAAACAATATAAGAAGTCAATGACATTAGATTAAAGAGTGAATCTATAAAAAAATTGATCAATTATAGGATAATTTATGTGCATGGCAACATCTATAATAGTTTCTCCCTCTAATGGGAGAGTCACATTATAAAATTTTCCTTAAGTGACTAACTATATCCATGGATTATGGACATCATGGAGTATGATTAGGAAATTCTATCCCGTGATGCCTTACAACCTGAAATGATAAGTAGATTACATTTGATATCCACCTTATTGAATTTATTTATAGGGTCTTACCCAAGTCAGGGAATAGTAACGACATTTCCAAGTGTATAATTTTATGCATTAAGAGAAAAGGAAATAAAACCATGATGAATAGAGGTGAGAAAACAAAGTCAATTTGATAATATGTTCTTTTTCAAATTGAAGTAGACATGGAATATTAGGAATATCTGATATAAGGAAGTGAAGAAATGTTTTCTATCAAGAAGAATTTTTTTAAGGATATAAGCAACATGATTGGTAAGGGTCAAAACAATGACCTGTAAGAAGTTGTGAACACTCCTAATTTATTAAGAATAACAAGTGATAAACTAGGAAAATGGTTAAAGGTAAATATTAAGGATGATAATTATACACCGTTAGAAAAAAAGATACATTTGCTAATAAGATGAGGCCTAAGGACTAATGAAAAAACGATTAATGTGAAGAATAAGGAGAAGGTATACCGATGATGTGTTATGTGTTTGGATTAAATGAGTCAATATAATAGAAATGCAACAATGGTTTAAGGAATGATGGTAAAGCTAGTAATATCCTAGCTAGAGTTAAGACTCTAAATAATAAAACTTGCAAGTAAAAAGACTATATCAAAACTGTAACATACTAATAATGTGACTATGCATATCTTGTAAATTGTGAATTTCTTATTGAAAGAGGAGGAAATTATTATTTGTCAACAATTGACATCTTGTTGAAAACATGACACTCTTAGTAGACCAAGTATAATGCGAAGTGAATAATGCATTTTCAAGCAGTAACAAATTCCGTTAACGAAAATAAACCTCCCACTGAGGGATCTTTAAAGTAGTCAATTAACTCTTCCTCCGTCTCCAACATAACCCTAATGATTATCCATGCGAAACCCTACTCCGTGGCTTCTAGATTTTTAGGTTGAAGATGAGCTGGAATAACATGATAGAAGTTAATGTTATTATTATCTCTTTGGATCCAGATTACAGATCAAAGATAATTAGACTTAAAAGACAAATAAATAACAAGAATTAAAAGGTTGGTTGAATCCATATGTAGTTTTGTGTTTGAGTTCTTAATCAACCTGTATCAAGAAATTAGATCATGCCTCAACTAAGCAGTAAGTGTTTTGTGCTCTTGATTCAATTCATTTCGTTTCTATATATGCAATCATAAAGATTGGAGCATCCCTCCATTTAGATTTAGAGTCTCAACCTGTGACTTTTATAAGGTTAATCCGTTAATATAGTATAGAAAATAGTAGCTACACCTTTATTTTTATATCCATGTTCGATTATTCGATTTATAAGCATTTAAAAACTTATTTTGTATAACCTTACCTTATTTTGGATGGATACTTAAGACTGTCGTTTTGTACTATTACATGTAATAATATATTATTCACTTAAACATTGTTGGTACATGGATACCAATATGAAGAAAGTTTTGCTTAAACATTGTTGATACATGGATACTGATATAAATTAAGAATTATGTTATGGATATGGTATCTATAATTTTACATATCAACATAAATGATGAGATAGAAATAAAAGAATGATTACACTTGACTATTTAAGGTGAAAATGAATTTACAGACCTATTGGATAAACATAACCAAGTATGTTATATGAACTCAAAAATCAATATCGTAGATAGCAACATATTTGGAATGTGTAGAAATTGTTATTTGAATAATGCTTTGAATATATTGATACACATATTATAATTTGTGGACAAGTGTTTACATCGTAGATGGTATCATTACCAAACCGACCGCGTGATAACAAAACTCCAAGAACAATTAAGATTCACTGAGGTTCCATGATAGGGTGTTAACTCTGGTCCTACTAGGAGGAGTGGAGGTGTTTCCCACTGTTTATCCTCCAAAACCTGGAGTCATGGGAGGACTGTGCGAGTCACGCTCCCCTAGACGTGTGATGATGAATGTCGGATGCCTACCAAGGAATCAGGTTGATGTAGTCGACGTTGTAACCCTTGAGGTCTATGAATGGTTAAGTCAGTATAGCTGACACCATGTCATATTCCTGTAGAGGACTGATAGGATAGGAGCGGAAGAGATTAGGAAGGATAGGGTGATTCTAAAATAGTTTGGGAACTTTGTTGGGGCAAAACGTGACTACTAAATTTGTAAACTAATAAATGATCAAAACATAAATGTTAAAGTGTTCTCACACATTAAACGAAAATTCAATTATGGTACACCACCCTTGTATGATTATACTAATCACTTAAATAATTAATGATATACGACATAAAACTTAACTTCGAGACGAAATTTTCTAAAGGAGAGTGTATGTAATGACCCAACTCAAGTTATAGGGAACATAGAAATATTAGCATGCATATGATAGCTACATATGCATGTATCACGTGTACTGCACTAGTATATGCACAAATCAATTATGAAAAGTCTCAGTGTAAGGTAATGAGTGAATTATTGAAGTATTGAGTAAATACCTAACTCACCATAATATAATGAATGTATTGTGAGGTAAAAGTTATGTCTACCACTATCATAATATAACTAATATATTGTTCAAATGAAAGTAAAAGCATTGACTTATGCAAATAAAAGATGATATTTGATAAAATCCAAGATATTTACTAAATAATGATATTTAATAATAAATCCAAGATATATTAGGAATCCAAGATATTTATTGAATAATAATATTTTAATATAAATCTAAGATATTTATTTAAAAGATGATATTTTAATCTTGAAAGGGGATTTGACTAAGATATTTATTAAAAGAGGATATTTTAATAAATATCTTGAAAGGGAATTTGTGTATAAAAAGAGAAGGGGGGGAACTTGATGGGCATGGGTGAGTGAGGTGGGAAAACTGACCCGGATGTTGTCAGAAGATTTCTAACTGTGGGAGACCTAAGCAGTGAGTTCTAATAGAGTCATAGAGTGATCTTGATTGTTATTGGAGTTTTGGGCACGAGGGTCAGAAGACTTGCCTTCTAGATCTGGGGACCAGAGAGGTTGACCCCAGATAGGCTGGGAGGAAAATGACAGTTTGATAATGAGAGCAAGAGCCATGGCGGGTCAGGAACATCTTCAAACACGGTTCCAGGTAAGTATTCGATAGTGAATTGATATATTCTGCTTCAAAATTTTCATGTTGGATTATGTAGTATCAATTTTGTTAATGATTGTTAATTGAGAAAAATTAGGGCTTTACAAGGAGAATTTACTCATCCTTTTTGGCTCGCCCCTTTGTAGATTATTGTGCAATATTTTGTGATTTTCTTTGTCTAACACTTAGTTGGTTTTTTGTAACCTTCTTTTTCTAACTTGTTTTCTTGTAGCAACTTCTGGGATTCACCTTCGAGAAACTATTAACAAATTGTTGCAAGACCTTTGATCTTTAATATTAAACGAGGAGGACTCTCTTTTTCCTTTGGTCGTAGGTAGTTAAGGAGCTTCCTTGAGAAAGGTCAGGTTCCTTTTGTGGCTTCTCTCTCTCGTGGTTGTGAGCATTGAGGAGGCTTAGCCTCTCTTCTTCACTTGTAAAAATATGATTTCTATTGAGTCTTTATATTGCAGAAACTTCTCATCAAGGATAAGTCTAAGACCTCAAGTTTCTTTTGTAAAGGTTTTCCTTGATCTTATAGGAGGCTTCATAGTCTCTTACCTTTAACAACCAATAAAATTTTTGATTTTGGGAGCGTGGGTTTTACCCATTGGCATCCCAATCTCTCCAATTTTTGGAGAGGACTTGTGGTGTGATTTGTTGATCTCTTTAAATTGCATGCATCTCATCTAATTGGTCAATTAACACAACCATGCATTTCATTCATTTCACTAACTATTCACTTTGATTTGCTACAAGTTTTAAGAGCATTTACTTTCATAGAAAATTCTTTTTTTTTATATGCAAGCAACTTTACTTGAGTTTATTTAGCTTGAAATCATACTTCAAATTTGTTTACGCTTCACCATTGAGCACACTCTTCAATCTTAAGTTTGATGCATCAAGTAAAGCTACATTTTATTTCATGACAAGCAACTATATTTCAAGTTGAAGTTGAATTTTCATTTTCTTGTTAATTTACTTTTAGATCTTACATGCTCCAAACATCACTAAAATTTACCTCCAACTTAAGTTGGTTGAATAGACATTTTAGGGACCTTCTACTTCTATGGAATTCTCACTGTGAGATCCAAACCTTTAGGCGAGTGTGAGGTCTGAGGATTAGAGTTCAATTGTAATCTTGCTTTACAGTTAACTAATAAAATAAACTAAGAGTACTATCTCATCACATCTACTTGCAAATTTCTCAAATTTTGTGCTATCTTGATGGTTTAATGTTTCACATGCAAATCATATTTCAAGAAGCCCTTTGGATGCAAGCATTTTAATCTCTTAAATTTTGCAACAAGTTTAATTCTATGGTACCTGGAAATTTGCTTACTTTTGCAACCTCATTGCATGTTGTCATTTTAATGGTCATTATGCTTATGGATGATTTATATATTTTGTTTCATTGGCAAGTACCCTTATTTGGTGTAGCAAATTTAATTGCATATTGTTATCTTGGTCTAACATTTGAGTTTTTCTATAATCTCATTTACATGCTCCATAGTAGATTACTAATTGTTTGTATTTTGGCAAGATATCTTCACATGTTTTGATTCACCAATTTATTTATCTTAAAACCATTCTTGTATCTTGTATTTATAATATCTTGTGCGAGCAGTTTCTTGTTTCACTTTTCAGGATTACTTTTGCTTTCCATTTGAAAGCATTTCACTTCATTTAAGCAAATACAATTTCATTTTTAGAGCAATACTCTGAAGGCATTGGTTTTCATATGTTTCACGTTTATCTTATGTATTGATGGTTATTGCTCATATCACTTTTTCGCTTATAAATCTTATGAAGTAATCCAATTAACTCTAACAACACTCCTAGAAAACTTGCATCTTTAACTTAGTTTTTCTTTAGGGACCACCCCCCATAGCTAACCTACGAGATAACTTAAACGGAGAGAGTCGAGATTAGTGTGGCAGCCCCTTCTCTGAGATCTTTGCCACCAACCACACCTTGTGGGTTGAAGACTTTTCCCACTTACTTGTAGTAGGTGTAGGCGGCGAAGCAATAATATGGGGCAAGTGGGCTAAGTGATGGGGCTTTGCACCCATAGACCCATGGTATTATGATGACCCATGGTATAGACGCATGGTATTGCACCCTTTGCAAAGGTATAAGTACAAGGGTGAATGATTCATTGTTGTGGCTTGGCAAGAGAGCCGAGAGGGCCTATGGAGAGCTGAGAGGGTTGAGCAAGGCCGAGAGGGCTAAGAGGGTCAAGCAGGGCTGAGTAGGGCACAAAGACATGTGGGAGCATGAGACATTGAGAGAGAGATTCTCTCGAGTAAGCAAGAGATCTACATGAGTAATATTGCAAGTTTGTTGTGAGTGAGATACTCAATAATCCCAGGTCTAAAGAAAGAGCATGCAATAGCAAAGGAGATATACATCAGCAAGATCGAAGACAGATCTAGGGCTCAATCCACTGGATCAGATCTAGGGTAATTGTTGTACATGTAATTTCCTCTAGGGCCATTATCCATTAAGGGAGCCTGTGCAAGTTCTGAGAAGAATTTAATGAAGAACTATTGATTGGGCAAAACTTGTGTAATTTGTTATTGTGCATGATCTAATTGCTGGTTTAATAAGTTCCGCTGTGCAAGATTTGGTTAGGCACATCAGTGTGTTTTAGTTAATTAATTAATATGAGACTGTTACCAGATTTGTTGTGTGTGTGCACCGAGTCTAGTGCCAAAAATTCTAACAATGTTGAATTGCTGCATATGTAATATGCATTTTTACAAGAGTGCATGTAAGCAGTGATGTATAGATATATAGAAAAGCAAAATAAGGCTTACACATGTTCACTTACAACGGAGTCACTAAATACTGCATCGATGTCATCAAGACTGGTATCTCTTTCTTCTTCAAATTTGACTGGATTGTAGCCTTTCTTGAACCAAGAACTTTCTAATATCTGAGGAATTGTAATCCGCTGATACGGGAAATAATTACAAGTCAAAGACACAGAACATATATCAATAAATTGGTAGCACTCGGAATTGAACCAAGCAAAGACACCCAACACTCCAATTTCAAATAGCAAGGAAATAACTTACTGAAGTGTATTATTATTCTTAATAAAAACATACATATTTAGGATTCGGCTCAAGTATTCTCAGAATCAGTTTCCGAGCTCCTGGAGAAAACCATTTCGGGCAAGTGAAATCTGCTCTGTATATCTGCAAATAAATTAAAAAAGGGATGAAGAATATTAGAAAATTAGTACATTTTAAGAACTGAGTTTCATCCTCTAGACAAAACAGTTTGCTGCATTATGAAAATAAACCTTCTTATAAAGGGCTATGATGTTGGGTTCATCAAATGGTAAATAGCCGGCCATGAGGACAAACAGAATGACTCCACAAGACCACAGATCAGCTTTAGCACCATCATATCCCTTGTCCACAATGACCTATTACACAGAGCATTCATAAATCCTCCATGAAGTGATTATGTGCCATGTTTAGACTTCTCATCATACAAATTATGGGGGTTACTTGATGATTAGCAAATAAAGGGAATAAAAATAACTCTACTACCTCTGGGGCAACATAGTTGGGGGTTCCACAAGCAGTATGCAACAGTCCATCTTCCTACAATGATTTCACCATATAAACAGATTTTCAATGTCATGTCAACAATCCTAGTAGTACACTTTTAACTTAAAAAAACTAATGTCATGATTTTCCTTGAGAAGCAATTTTTGCATCTTGGTCTGTCAAAGACAAAAGGCATGAAAAAAGCACACAAGAAACTTCCATATGACACTTTTAATCAAAATATTATTGCAGTAATCTAAAATTATGTCGAATATAAAATCTCACAAATAGTGAAAGCTAAAGCCACAAACTCTATGAAGCAGCGTGTGCACAGCATGTATGAATCAATAGACAGAATAAACATCAAACCTGTTATCCACAGTACAACAACTCCTTAGCCTTGTGTTTCTCTCACTTCAATCTACTTGTCTCGGCCAAGAGAATTAAAAATGGCTGTCTAAAACTTTAGAATCCTGGAGCTTTAGTTCAAACAGAAAGAGTCTAGACAGAACTTATTGCTCCTTACATGGGAATTTGCTACAACCTTTCAGCTTCCAAGCACTATACACAGTTAACTCACTAACCAACTTATTCTATGGTACAACCAATGGTTCAAATCAACCAGCCATCTTCTTATGGCAATCCTTTGCCTATGGTGTGCATATGCATATGCATCTTGCAAATATGAAACCAACAAGAACAAGCTTCCTGCTGCTTTTTATGTGCCATTAAATTAGGTTCTTAGCCCTTGATATACCAAAGCAATGCAGCTGTTGCAACTTCGAACTGAAAGGATGCAGTGGATACCATCAATCCAAGCTAAAATACTAATGAAATCACATGGAAATTCTTAGTCTGAAGTTGAGATACTTTGGTTTCACCAACCAAAAAGGTAAATTGTGTTGTCAATATGAAATTGTTGAGAAATGCAATTCTTCTTCTGCAAACGCAGTAGCTCAAAACGATACAACTTTTCCACAAATGAAAGAGATGCAAATGTTAAAACTAGTCTACAAAATTATTCTTCAGGTTTTCCAGCCCATGTTACAGTTATATTGTTTAAACTTTAAAGACTGTATACGACCACTGTTACTTAGTTTTTTCCATGGATATAAAGCTAATGAATCACTTGTAATTGTGGCTTCTCTTCCAAAAAAATATTAAACTGTTCAAGAGAAAGATGTTCACTCTCTTTTCAAATGCTAACATACTTGCACATAAAGTTTACTCCCCAAGTAATCTACATGAACTAATTTTGCAATATGTTCAAGAGAAAGATGTTCACTCTCTTTTCAAATGCTAACATACTTGCACATAAAGTTTACTCCCCAAGTAATCTACATGAACTAATTTTGCAATATGTTCAAACTTCAAGCAAATATGTCATTTAGAATTGTTGAAATATTTACCTAAGATCGGTCATCATAAATCTATTATTGTTATTCTTGAGGCATGGGTTTCATGCTCAAGGGAAATTTATTTTTAGGTCAGGCACCCATTGAGTGCTTCTAGGTTAGTCATAAAGTCAATTGAGACATCATCATGTATTGAAGACCCATTTGGGCATGTTACATATTGTAAAGAAAATTTATTTGAGTCAAAATAGAGTCAAAAGACCCTTCAAGACCTCATCGTGGCACAAAGATCATGTTGGCCTAATGAAGGGACAAGTCGGCCTAAAGATAGCAATTTGTACCCCTCAAAAGCCTATATATAAGAAGAAACTCGACCTCATTTGGACGCACATGCAAGTTCGATCTCCTCAAGATAGAAGTTGGAAAAGGACAAAGAAAAATAAGAACAACATCAAAGCTCTGGGCCTCTCTCTCTCTTTTGTTAGGTTTTTTTTACAGTTACCGGGCAAGACAGAATTTTGAAGCTGCATCGAAGCTGTGAAGCTGCAAGGTCAAAGTTGTGGAGTTGCTTCTAAGTCGAAGTTGTGAAGCTGCAAGGTTGAAGCTATGAAGTTGATTCTAGGTCGAAGTTGTGAAGCTACAAGGTCGAAGCTGTGAAGCTGCTTCTAGGTCGAAGCGTGAAGTTGCAAGGTCAAAGCCGTGAAGCTGCATCAAAGTTGTAGGTCGAAGTTGCAGAAAATTGTTGTTGGGGGTCAAAGTTGTTGGAAGGTCGGAGATTGTTGCTGGAAACAGTGCATATCAAGAAGGAAGATTGACTTGGTCTTGGAGGAGTCTTGATCAAGGATCATGTTGAAAAGTGTAACTAGGCTCAGTCTTCATAATGACTTGTAAATATGAATTTATGAAGAAGACAAAGATAATAAAATGTATCTTGTAATGCTTCCCTCGTGGGTTTCATGAGCAAGTAGTTTTTATTATAGGTCAAAGACTTTTTGATGTCATAAATATATAATTTAGAGTCATGTATATGAAGTGTTGTTACACTTATAAAGGACTATCATTGATGTAAATGTATGCCTTCAAGACCTTGTCAAATATGCTCCACAAATCGGCTTAAAGATTATGAATATTCTCCTTAGTGAAGTCAGCTTAAAGATAATGAATATTCTCCTTGGTGAAGTCGGCTTACCCATAAGCCTCATGTCGGCCTACAAGCTAGAAGCCAATCACTATATAAAGGACCCTGCAGCCTCATTATGAAGCAAGTAATTCGGATCAAGTGTCTACAATTAAAGTGCGAGTTAAAGGTCTGTTTTGGTGCGAAGATTGGAGACTGGTCTACGAAGGAAAGAGAGGGATACTTACCTCTGGCTTTGGGTCTACTATACCTCGCAGATCATAGAGGACCGAGACCTACTACAGCAAAGGACAAGTCTACTCCCAGTGTGGATTACATTGTTGGAAGAAGAGGAAATATAGCGAAGAAGAATCACGTTGTTATATCAAGGAGAAAGATGTAGTATCTTTGTTTTAAGACAGTGTTTGTATCTGGAATATCTTGGAAAGGGATCGAAGTCATCTACAGTAAAGGAAGGGTCACCACAGCCTACAAAGCTAAGTTGCACGAAACGGGGAAACGGAAACGAGTTTCTGAAATGGGTACGAGTACGAAACGCGACCTCCCCAAATTTTGGAAACGGGGAAACGCAATACATATATATATATATATATTAGAACATTTAAGAAATATGTGCAATCATAAAGCATACATCATACATTTTAATTTATTACATTATGATTAAATTGTCCAATGTCAATGCATAAACTATAAGTCTCTAAATTTACATGACATTTACTCATGAATGATCACATAATGAAAATAGCAATATCCAAAATCAGCCACGAGAAATTTCTAATTTCTTGTCTCGTGCTTGATTTGGAGTCTCCTCCTGCATAGTCGAATGACCTTAGTGCTCTTGATTAAATACAAGTTCCATACCCTAGTACCCTAGGTGCTCTTGATTATTGAGAGTCTCCCCTACATAGAGGGCTTGGTTCTCTTGATTAAATAAAATTCCCATACCCTAGTACATGACAAAATGCAATGGAAACATTGCAATCTCCCCAATCCTAAAATCCTGAAAAAATGATAAGTCTGCTAGATTTTGAGTGAGATCTAAAATTCTACTTTCTCCATACGAAATCCAATGAGGGCGAAACCACTCTCAAACATCCTGAGTCATTTCATGGCAATGTTAAAAATTTAAGTAAAAGGATGAATGTCACTTTTACTTTAAGAATTTAACATTACCATGAACTGCATATCAACACTAGGGCCATAGGCTTGAAGTTCGAACATTAGGCTGCCCTACTCAAAAAGTTTTGTTTTCAATCTTCAATAGCTCCCTCTATCACTCTTGAATTGGCAGGGAGCGAAAATTTTAAAAAATAAATAGACAAAAAAGTTTCTTGGTCGTACGGTACACGGAAATGCATTTTCGTTTCGTTTCCCCCTGGAAACAGCACTCTACCCAACGTTCCCTGCAACATAGGTGCAAAGGATCTCAGACTCAAATATAAAGAGGTGCAGAAAGAAGGCTACAGAGGAATCTCTAGGAGGCCGAGGCTAGATCAAAGGAGGACAGGAAAGAAGCACGTTGTTTAGGGCTAGGGATCGAGCTTCCCTAGTTCTGGTGTAGTACAGTGGAGAAAGAAAAGATCATCTCAAGAAGCCGAGAAGAGCAGCAAATATAGTGACAAGGACCTTGGAGGCATACTGTTGTCAAGGGTCTATGTCATGGTCATGGTACTCGTCAATTAAAAATCTAGAAGAAGAATTACTTTAGGGTTTTCCTCTCCAAGAGGAAGAAGTTTTGGCCCTGGCTTGCTAGCCTAAATATTTGTGTCTCTTATGCATTTAATAATTGACTTTATGAAGAACGTAATGTGAAAATTCCGCTACCCGGAATCTTACTACAGCAACTGATTAAATTTCTTCTATTTGTTTAACTGAACAAATTATTTAACGTATGTTATGGTAAATATCGAAATAAGATACACTATAGTCTTCACAATAAAAATACAAGAAAAAAAAATACTAGCACAAGTATTCACACATTAACACTATTATTTTTGGACAATTATCCTTGGAAAAACCCAATATGGGAAAACTGGTGTAGCAACTGAGGATTTGTATACTACGCAGTAATTTTCTGAGTACAAATCATGTGGAGAAGTCTAACAAACTATATCTCGTGAGACAAAACTCACTCTGCCACGGGAATCCGGCACTGACCTGCACCTGAAACGAGTTGCTCTACGCTGCCTCTGCGTAGTGACTGCATCACCAACGCAGTCTCTGCATCACAACTAAAGTTGCTCTATGTCGTTGCACTGGATCTCTCTATTGGTGGAAACTGAAATCTTCTTCCCTTCGAAAATACCCTCCGAGAACTGGCACTGACCCTTTGTTGTCTCCTTAACAGAAAACGAAATTTCCTCTACAGCTCTACGCAGTCCCACTCTACGCAGCTACATGTGACTTCTACTTCCTTCTCTCTATGCACTCTCTAGACCTGGAATTCTTCTTTCTGAAAATTATCTCTGCCCCTCTCAGTGAGAATCCTCTCGATCGATCTTCTCCCTGAACTGCTCACTAAAGAATTTCTATCTCTGGATTCTTTCTCTGACTCGATGTATTTTCCAAATGACCCTTCAAGTCATTCTTATAGTCTTCTCGTTGAAACTTCAATGGCCCAGATTAAATCTCTAATCAACGGCTAAGATTAACTTTTGACTTGATCCGCCTTTTCTAGAACATTCACACCCATATTCTATTAATTCACTTTAATTACTTTACTTTCCTAAGTTTAGACTTAGGGTCCCTTTAAAAATAAATATTTATTTTAATAAAATACAATCTAAGTGGAATTTCCCCAAACGATATATGGGTTATCTGAAATACATGTTTCTAAGCCTCCCTGCAAATTTTGAGACTTAGAGCACATCCGATGCTACCCGAAATCAACATGTAATAATCTAACGAAGATAAGATCCAATCACAAATAATTATCATGAAAGAGAAATTTTAATAAAAGCCCTAATTTCTCAATAGGTCATAGGTCTTGGAATTCGTCAATTGAAAATTCTATAAGAAGATAAGAATTCTTGTGGGTTTTCCTCTCAAGCAGAGAGGTTTTGGCCCTAGCTAATCGCCTATATCTTGTGTCATCTTGTCTCACTGTTCTTCATGGTTTGGTAGTTGTTTGATGAAAAGAACACAATACTAATTAAGATGAAAAAGAACCCAATCAAGATAAGTAAAAATACATCACAAGCAGTTATCAAAGAGAAAACACATAATCTAGCTACCCTAAATTTCAAAACATGGTATCAGAGCTAAGGTGACAAGACAAGGAAAGGTAGCTTAAAGAAGGACACTCAAGGGCCGAAGCACTAAAAAATCATCAAGAGCATCAATCGTCAAGAAGATAAAAGGATCGTAGTAATTTATGTTTTGGGTTATTCTTATTCACACGTGCGAGGAGATTAGGGCTCATGTGTTACAGCAAAAGCCGAATTATTGCAGTCATCTAAGGAGGTTGAAATCAAGTGAAAGTCTAGCCATCTTGCAAGCCGAGTTATAAAAGAAGAAGCCTTTATCCAAGCAAAGAAGAGAGATGGGCAAAATCTTTGTATTTCTCCCACACGTGCAGAAACTCTGCAGTGACTGAAAATTGCAGTCAAATTGCAAGGGTCAAAAAAGAGGTTGAAGAAGAAGTTGCAACTATTGGAATGCAAATTTGACTGAAGTTGACTGGAAGAAAGGGAAGCTCATCAAGCAGAAGGCATTGTCATCATCATCAAGGAACCAAGGTGATCTAAATCTATCAAAATGACTTCATTTTGCAAGGATAACAACAAATTGATTGGGTAAACAAACTATCTTGCATGAAAGAAGAGGACAAACTTAATCCTCATAGAAAATGAAGTTATTGATCATGTTAAGGGTTCAATTGTCGAACCTTCAAAGGAAGAAGGAATAGCCTCATAGGCTCATACTTTATGAGGGTGTAAGAAATACGAGACCAACTACAAGAGTTGGGGGAAATAATGTCTGATGAGGAAATGACCATTGTGGTGTTCAATGCAGTATAGAAGGAATGGGGCAACTTCGTATCAAGCGTTTATGGAAAGAAGGAAGCCACCCCATTCAGTGAACTTTGGTCATTATGTAAGGTTGAAGATACTAGGATGAAGGCAAAAAGTGAAGTGGGATCAAATGAAAAAATTCAAGCATTCGCTTCCATGGCTAAAAGAAAAGGAAAGTTTGGTCCTTGAAAAAAGATGAAGAATATGGTAAAGATCCAATGTTATGGTTATCAAGAATATGGGAACTACAAGAGAGATTGTCCAAAGTACAAGAATGACAACAAGAGGAAAGAAAGAAATGAGGTTCATATCACTAAATAAGTGGAAGACCCTGATCAAAAGAAATCCAAAGGGATAGATCTTCACTATTAGGGTTTCTCCAATAACATAGCAAGGAGAAGTGGAAGGTGAAAAGACCTCCACCATGGCAATCAAGATGAGAAGCATTATGACGAGATGCATCTTATTTGAAGATGGCATCATACTAGAAACATATTGTTGAAACAAGAGCTCGTGATATCATTAGAAAAGCTTGAAAAAATAGTTGAAGTAGAAGTCCACATAGATATAGCAGTCATCATATAGAAGGAAGTAGCTCTTGGAAACCTCATTGAAAGCATAAGTAATACTTATGGGTAGAAGAAAGTCATCTCGTATAGAGTTCATGACACATCATCATCACTGGGAAGGAGAATTTGCAGGATGAGGATAATCAAGATTTTCCACTGGAATCTCCATTAGAAGGTTCACCTTTCTTGGAAGAAGCAAATGTCTCGCTGAGAATTCCACCTTGTATGGGATTTATTGTGTGGAAGAATGATGGTATGGTAACAAAGGACTGCAGCATGCAAAGATGGTTGAAGTACTTTCAATCAATCAAGGAAAAGAAGTTGTCGAAGGAACCCTGGATAACCAAAAGAAGGAAATAGGTATGTATGCATGTATTTAATTGAGTCATGTCATTATATGGTTGCATGGGTACATGTTCTATCTCCTGAGCATGATCAAAGAAAAGGGATCTCCTCCTTTGGAAAGATGCATGAGGGCATGGTTCACATATTGACTAGATGAAATCAACATAATATGTCCTCATATGGAATATGAGGTGGTTGACAAAAATGAAGGAACTATGGATGAAAGTTCTTGGGGAACAATATGTGAATAAAGAAAGAAGAGATCATGAAAGATGCAACTATGGGCACAGAGTCAAGGAAATCAACATCCGATGACTAGGAGAATTGACCAAGACATTTCCACGGAAAATAGTATGAAGACTCTCATGAAGTCTGGAAAGAATGGAGACCCCTGGCATTGAATATCTTGGAGATATGTCAATATGTTTGCAGGTTGTTGATGTTGTTACAAGAAAATGTCATGATGAAGGGCCATCACAAAAGGTAACTTTGATTTTATGTTCATTTTTTATTTTTGAACAACATCTAGTTGGGTTGATACAAGGCTACCGAAAAAGGGATGTAGATGTCACCTACAACTAGCACTCCTGTGGTTGGATGAAATATCTTAAAGGAAACATGACTTGGAAGAGGCAGTTGTATGAAGAAAAGTCATGTGGATTAGAAGATCACTTTCCGATGAAAAAAAGGATGACATGACTGACATAGTTAAAGGAAAGTGATGGATGGTCAATGCCCTACGAAGAAGTCCCAAAAGATGAAAGCTTCGTAACGTTGAAAATGAACTTCATGACATCGAAAGAAGGAGCCCCACAAGTAGTTGATAGTCCCATGATCTCCACCTAGAGTAGAAAGTTGTCAGAAGCAAGTCCTTGGTTAAGAGAGAGCTTGGACAAGTCCCTAGATAAGAGGGAGCTTGGGTACATTCCTTTTATAGGAATGGGCTAGTCCTCCATGGACAGATATGGTTCTCTACTTCATGTGCCATGTACTAGACCAAGACTAATAACCATAATTCTTAGTGAAGGCCATGAGGAGAGATAGACACATCATTCTTGTCTTCATATTGTGAAGAAAAAATGGAGGATTGGGTAAGCATCTAGCATCTGATACTCATTGAGAATGAGGTAGGGCATCCAAGATAAGAGTAGTCGTAGAGGACCAATATTCTTTGAGGACTGGGAATCCAAGATAAGAATAGTCCTAGAAGGACATACCCTGTGAACACCCGGTTGGGGTATGTACCTTGAGAGACAATGACGATGGTGTCTATCAATCATTGGTCTTGCCATCATTGTGATTTGATCTTGTGGAGAGATAGAGTTGTTAGTCAAGGCCTTGCTATGTGACAATGCTGGTTGGTATGATGCTAAACAGACGGGTTATCAATCTGACACTTCTTAAGAGAATTCTTCAAATTGAGAATGTCCAAGTACCTTGAATGGATTATAAATACCTCCCTAGTTAAAAGGGAGTGTTGAAATATGTAACTAGGTTCGGTCTTCATAATGGCATATGTAATCATGATTTATGTATTTAATGAAAAAAGAAAAATAAATATTATTGTTATTCTTGAGGCATGGGTTTCTTGCTCAAGGGAAATTTATTTTTAGGTCAACAACCCTGTTGTCGCATGGATTGTACAATCACCGCGACAAAGCTCAGGATAGCGGTTGTCACTTTGATCCCCGCCCGCTCCGTTCTAGTTGTCTCCCAACAATAAGCTATGGAGGGTAGTCCCTATGGAATGAAGTGAAGGAAAACAAGTTGGAAACCAACTTGTTCGGGAGACACGGATGGGTGGCATAGCAAATTGGTCAAATTTGAGCAAGACTATTGATTAGATTAGATTCTTTATTATGAGACTAGTGCCTTAATGGAGTCACAAATTCTTGCTTATATTAAATTGGAACCAAATGACCGGATGGACACCCGCTGCTTGAATGATTGACTGACCTATATGACGTGCAAGTCCTAAGACCTATGTGGAATGTAGTCACAAATTCTTGAATGATTGACTAACCTATATGAGATTAGTGCCTTAACGGAGTCACAAATTCTTGCTTATATTAAATTGGAACCTAATGACCGGATGGACACCCGCTGCTTGAATGATTGACTAACCTTATATGATGTGCAAGTCCTAAGACCTATGTGGAATGTAGTGATCTTGGTAAATTTCAATTAGATACCTAGTCTAAGCGTGACCTCTCCACTAACTCTTTTGAGAAACAATCCTCAAAGTAAGTTGTGAAATGAAAGCCAACGGGAAGCATGCAAGGACATGATTAACGATACCTCCCCCTGTGTTCCACTCACCCAATACCTTTGGCACTGCAAAGACCGTGGTTCTGACAACTACAAGGTCACTGTGTTAACCACTAAGAGAAATTGAATCTCTCAAGCTAGATTGGAAAAGGGTTGCCCTAAATCTCTATCAACCTAGTTTACGCTAGGAGGTAAGTTATTAGTGCAATCTAGGTCTAGTATGCTTATGCAAGAGATTATGAGTGGCATTTATCTTGATTTAAGATTGCTTAAGTTGCTTAAATACTTAATTAGAATCTTCTTATAGAAAGAGTACTTAAAAATAGTGAATTACAATCTTAGACAAGATAAAATGCTTAGAGATACAAGTGTAAACTTCAACAATATTCCACAAAATACCAAGAAAATAATTAAACCAATTTATCAACTTATTGTGAAAAATTTTGAACCCAAAAACCCTACTGCAGAATATTGATTTATTTTTCCTACTTGTTTTATTATTCACAAGTTATTTAACTGAAATATAAGAAAAACATCAAAGTAAACACAATCTGCAGCCTACACATATACAGATCATTTACTGAAACATAGCGCACATATGACAAAAGGACACACATGATTTTTGGACAAATGTCCCCAGAAAAACCCAATGTGGGAAAACCGATGCAGCAGCTCTTTGAGTGTTTTATTATTAAGCAGAATCTTAATACATCAAGGGCACCAGTAGTGGTTTGCCCAACAGAGAATTTCACGGCAGTTGTACCTTATCACTCGAAGACAAAAAATATGGTCGATTCAAACCCTTAAGGAATTACTGAATACGAGCCCTTTCTAGACCACTAGAACCCCAGCGTTGTTCTTCCAGCCTCTGCGTCTGCCTTTGCTACACAGTGTGGCCTCTGAGTAGCACAGGCTACCCCTGTGTCACCCTTCTGGGCTCTGCGTTGCCTCTGCGTCACCCTAAAGCCTCTGCGTCAACCCCTGCGTTGCCTCTGCATCAGCCTGGTTGGGCTCTGTCCCTCCTGCTAGCCTCTGCGCTACTTGGTACAGATCTGCCTCTCTGATTTATGTATTTTCGCCCTCGAATCATAATATCCCTTGTCGATCTGCCCCTCACCAGCACTGCAAGCTCACTTGAAAATTCTCAGCAAACCGCGACCCAGAATTTTGACTTACCTCAAGTGCTACTACAATGTGTGTATTCTCCAACTGACCCCAAGCCTTCCTTTAATACTTTTCTCATTGAGAAATCAAGGACCGTGATCTAATCTCTAATCAACAGCTAAGATCAGAGAAAGCTTGATCCACGTCACTTAGAATATTCTCACCACATGTGTAAGTTAATTCACTTTAATTTTTCATTTTTCCTAAGTTAGACTTAGGATCCCCATTAAAAAATCTAATTATTTGAATAACTTTTACACCGGATGGAATTTTCCAAACGATTTCTGGGTCTTGGAGATCTCATGTGTTCTAGGCCCTCCACAAAGTTTCAGAGCTAGAGCACATCCGATGCTACCCAAAATATCAACACTTATCAACCAAGATGTCAAGCATAGATTTATGACAGTTTATACCAGCGATAATACTTCAGAAAATTCAAATCTTATCAATGTTATGACAGCAGTGCAAAAAACACTTCTAATGATGAAATTTTCCCAACACATGAAACATAAAATTTCCAGTGACCAACAAGCATAAGTTAGCTTGTTTAGCATGTTGATTTTTTAGTAGCTTGGGAGGTACTCCAAGCCTTGGGGTTCAAGGTTTGGATGGCAAAGCGCCACAAGAGTCACTTGTGGGCTTGTAGCCCAAGTATGGGTTTTTGCACCAAATCGTTTTGTGGCATTTCCTTGAGCACATTTCTACATGTGATGGCATGAGACGATACAGCGTAGAAAGGAGAATCCAACGCTTTGAGAATCATCGAATTCTGAGTTATAAGAGTGGAGATATGAATTTTTTAAGTTGACACTAAATTTTTTGGTATTCAAGTCAAGTAGGCTTGAAGTAAAACTAGCCAAAAGACATGTCTCTTCATTAGTTCATGGAGCCCTCTTGTTTGGTATAAATAAGAGGTGATTTCAAGTCATTTGAAGCATCCAAAAAGTGCAACACACAAGGAGGAAACAAGCTCATTGGAGAGGATATTTTTGTGCCCTAGCCGCTGCAAGGAAAGGTCTGAACAACGAGGGTTGAAGGATTGTTTCAGGGGTCCGTTTCGAGGACATAGTTGTTGGAAGGGAAGCTGAGGCAACTCCCTAGATGGTCGAGGCTAGGGAAGGTTGCTCCAGCGTACGTGGGAGTGTTTTTGGGTGCGGATTTCTTGGTGGAGGGCAGTCGAGTCCGTTGTAGGTGGGTCGCAAGCCTTACCTCATCTTTGGAGGGAAATGTTGAGGTTTTTAAGGTTGTCTATGCCTAGGACAACAGCTAAGGGTGCCAGCACTTCTCCAAGTGTAGGCTGCAGCCAAGGAGGGTTGTTTTGGTGGCTGATTAGGGGTAATTACAGCAGCTAAATGTGCCCTAACAAGTCATAGACATAATAGTAGTAATGCAAACTTGGACAATTGTCTTGAAGGTGTGTTGGATCCGCGGTTTCGGTTTAGTTTAGGATCAATATACATTGCATCTTGTAGGTGCCATATGGAGGACCTTCCGTGGTGGTGAAGAGTCCATCTTAGGAGCAGAATCTACAGTGAAGGATTGGGCATCATTGGTCTGGTGGAGGGTAGCGTGTTGATAGCCCAAAGTAGCCCTAGACGAGCTATCTTGAAGTGACGAAGAGGAGCTAAAGATTGGGTGAAGTTTGGTGCCGAAGTGCAACACCTTGATGGACTTAGGTGACTACTAGCCTGGTAGTTTGGAGATTAGGAATTAGGCCTACCCAGAAAGCAGATTGGATCAGCCCGTGTACATGCTACAGAAGTGACTTGCAGCAGTGTTACGTGGTAGCCCTCTTGGAGTCTCGATGTGTTGTCCTTTGAAGCACTAAGGGGTAGCTAGTGAGTTGTACAAGAGCGAAGAACCAGCAGGACAAGATACGACATCGAGTCTGCACGAAATGTTTGTCATTGTATCTTGTATAGACTATTGTATTATTCAGATTTGGTTTAATATAACGACGATTGGGGTTGTACATTATTGTACAATTTTGTTAAAAACTGTGTATATTTGTGCATGTGTGATTTGTTGCTTTATATTTTCCACTGTGCAAAGTAGTTCATGGTTGAGATTCTTGGTTTGGTAGCGTCAGTGATTTTAAGACTTTAACCTACACCCAAGGTCGTGGAAATTCAACATGGTATCAGAGCGTGTCTGAGCTACTTTGGAAGTCAATGAATCAGAGTTGTGCGCAGTGAAGTACAGAGTGAGAGGGAATTGGTCACATTGTAAGTGAAGGGTTCACTACAATGTCGAAGTTGTGGCCACGTCTTCGGTATGAGGACAGGTTGGAAGGGTTGTCCAACTATAGTCCTTGGAAGGAAAGGATCAGGTTGGTCTTGCAGGTCAACAGGATCTAGGATTTTGTCGAGGAAGTCATCAAGAAGCCAACCGACCCTAAGGAGCTAGAAATATGGGAAGATTTGGATACGAAGGTGAGACTGATCATCCTAGATGGTGTGAAGGATGCCCTAATACCTCATTTGTCTGGGAAGAACACCGCACATGAGATGTGGATGGCTCTTCAGAATTTGTTCTAGAATAAGAACGAGAACCGAGTACTAGTATTGGAGGACAAGTTGAAATCCACCAAGATGATAAAGGGTGAAGGAGTGACTTTGTATCTGACAAGGTTGTCTCAGGTCAGAGATGAGCTTGTTGTCGTCGGTGTCAAAATTTCAGATGGAGATATGGTGAGGATTTCCTTGAAAGGGTTCACCGAGGAATGGAAGCCCTTCATCAAAGGATTCGTTGCCAAAGAGAAATTGTCGTACTGTAATAGATTGTGGGACGACTTCATTCAGGAAGAGTTGCGAGACGAGGAACTTCATCCATCAAAGAGGGCAGATGACGATGTGGCACTTGCAGCATAAACGAAGGGTAAGCCAAAGAAGGACTGTCAAGTGTTTCAACTGTGGCGAGATGGGTCATTTTTCGTCGAGATGTCCGATTAAGAAGGGAGATGATGAGAAGAGGAAAGGAAAGCAGGTCGTCGGTGTTGCCACTTTAGCTGAGATAGATGATCTCTCCAAGAGATTGGAAGAGGAGGACTTTGCCATGATTTCTCACTTCTCGCATGGTACTATCAAAGAGGATGGATGGTATGTGGACAGTGGTGTGACAAAGCATATGACAGGGTCACAAGAGGTTTTTGAGTCTCTAGCTGAATGGGACTCGAAGTTGCACATGGTGTTGGGCGACAGGAGCCAGTTGGAGATTCGAGGATCGAGTGTTGTGCCATTCAGAATGGAGACAAGACGAGTGATGCGGGTCCAAGATGTATTGTTTGTACCAGGACTCGGATATAGCGTGATTTATGTCTCGATGATCAAGAAGAAGGGGTTTGACATGTTGTTCCAGGATGGGAAGGCAAAACTCGGGCCTAGAGGCTCTAGCTTCATTGGTATCGTGCTTGGAGTTAGAGAGCATGGTCTATATAGGCTGACGGGAAAGCCTGTGGATCATGAGAGGCAGGTGCAAGTTCCAGTGGAGCATGTGCATGTGCAGGCTTCAAATGAGCAGGTACAGGTTCCCGAAAAAAAGGTCCAGGTTCCAAAGGTTCAGAGGGAGTCGAGCTCTAGTGGGAGCTTGTAGGTTCAGAGGGAGACTTTGCAAGGGTGTTTCCACATCTACCAAGAAGGAATCATGGAAGGACTGGAAAGCGATACAGGGGAAGAAGAAGCAGTAGGATGCTTTCAGTGATAGCGACACTATGGAGAAGGGCGTAGTTCACAGAAAAGGGATTATTGCGATGGTGAGCGCCAGGAGTTGGCAAGTGTTATTAGCAATGAAGATGATGATGAGTTACTTCCTAGTCTTGGAAGTACCTCCCTCGCTAAGAGGGAGTGTTGATTTTTTAGTAGCTTGGGAGGTACTCCAAGCCCTACAGTTCAGGGTTTGGAGGGCAAAGCGCCACAAGAGTCACTTGTCGGCTTGGAACCCAAGTATGGGGTTTTGCACCAAATCATTTTTTGGGCATTTCCGTGAACACATTTCTACATGTGATCGCATGAAATGATAGAGGGCATAAAGGAGAATCCAACGCTTCGAAAATCATCGAATTCTGAGTTCTAGAAGTGGAGATATGAATTTTTGAAGTTGACAATGAATTATTTGGTATTCAAGTCATGTAGGCTTGAAGACATGTCTCTTCATGAGTTCGTGGAGCCATCTTGTTTGGTATATATAAGAGGTGATTTCTAGTCATTTGAAGCATCCAAAAAGTGCAACACACAAGGAGGAAACAAGCTCATTGGAGAGGATATTTTTGTGCCCTAGCCGCAGCAAGGAAAGGTCTGAACAGTGAGGGTTTGAGGGTTGTTTCAGGGGTCTGTTTGGAGTACAGAGTTGCTGGAAGGGAGGCTGAGGCATCTCCCTAGAGGGCTGAGGGTAGGGAAGGTTGTTCCAGCCTGCATGGGAGTGTTTTTGGGTGCAGATTTCTTGGTGGAGAGCAGCAGAGTCTGTTGTAGGTGGGCCGCAAGCCTTACCTCATCTTTGGAGGGCAGCGTGGAGTTGTTTAGGGGTTGTCTATGCCCAGGACAATAGCTAAGGGTGCCAAGACTTCTCCAAGAGTAGGCCGCAACCAAGGAGGGTTGTTTTAGTGGTTGATTAAGGGCTATTACAACAGCTAAATGTGCCCTAACCAGTCACAGACATAACAACAGTAACGTAGACTTGGACAACAGTTTTGAAGGTGTGTTGGATCCGCGGTTTCAAGTCAGTTTTGGATCAGTATACATTGCAGCCTGTAGGTGCCATTTGGAGGACCTTTGTGATGGTGAAGAGTCCATCCTAGGAGAAAAATCTACAGTGAAGGATTAGGCATCATTGGTCTGGTGGAGGGCAGCGCGTTGATAGCCCAAAGTAGCCCTAGACGAGCTATCTTGAAGTGTCGAAGAGGAGTTGAACATTGGGTGAAGTTTGGTGTCGAAGTGCAACACCTTGATGGACTAAAGTGACTACTAGTCTGGCAGTTTGGAGCTCGGGAATTAAGCCTACCCAGAGAGCAGACTGGATCAGCCCTACAGAAGTGACTTGCGGCAGTGTTAGGTGGCAACCCTCTTGGGGTCTCGATGTGTTGTCCTTTGAAGGACTAAGGGGCAGCTAGTGAGCAGTACGGGAGCGAAGGACAACAGGACAAGATACGACATCGAGTCTGCGCAGCATGTTTGTCATTGTATCTTGTATACCATAGACCAGGGTTGCGAGGGAGCACCCCCCCCCCTTTCTCGAATCCGCTCCCAAAACGCGCTCCGAGCGAGAGCGTTTTAGGAGAGCATAGGGAGCGTGCTCCCAAAAACGCTCCCTTCAGAGAGTATTTTCGGAAGCACGCTCCCTGCGCTGCCAAAACGAGAGCATTTCAGCGAGAGCTCGAGAGAAAACGCTCCTCGAGCGCTCCCTCCTTAAAAAAAGCGCTACGCTACAGGAGCGCTTTTTTAAGGAGGGACCACTCAGGCAGCGTTCGCTCCCAAGCGCTCCCTGAACCATTAAACGCTCCCGTTCCGACAATTTTACGTCGCCCGCGCGCAGAGAGGGGGGCGGATTTTTGGAGGGAAGGGAGGGGATGGAAGGGAAGGGAAAAAAATAAAAGGACCCTCCCTCATTGTTATCATTTCATTTGAAGAGAGAGCTAGAGAGGAGAGGAGAGGAGAGAAAGAGAGCAAGAGATCAAGAGAGCAAAGAGCAAGGAGCTTGGACTCTGGAGTTGAGCTTGGGGTCAGAGGACAAACTTGAAAGAGGTAGGAGTGTCTAGACTCTAGTCTATTTTTTTTTCTGTGCATTTTTAATTTGTTCAAACATGAAAATTTGATTTTTTTTCTATGTTGCATGTTAATTTGTTGAAAAAATGAATATGTTTTTTCTATGTTGCATTTAAATTTGTTGAAAAATGAAAAAAATGAACTTTCTTTTCTATGTTGCATTTTAATTTGTAGAAAAATGAAAATTTGATTTTTTTTTCTATGTTGCTTTTTTTCCTATTCCCATTTGGCATTCCTCCATTGTTTTCCAAGTTAAAAACTTGAAAGTTTGAATTTTGAAACATCCTGGCTATATGGCTTGGCATTTTCTTCATGTTGGTTCCGTTTTTTCTTATTATGGTGTTGGAGAGTAGAAGAAAGAGGCCTATTCCAGAAGAGGAGGATCAAGAAGTGGGTTATAGTGGATATGATGAAAATCCTGAAGAGGAGTACCAAGTTGAGGAGGAAGGGGAGAGTGGAGATAATGAGACCATAGTGACACCAACTAAAATTGACCAAACACCATTGTGGAAATATGTTACTAGGACTGACGCAGGGAAAGGGGGTGGAACCACTAAATTTTTATGCCCCCATTGCAATACACAATACACAGGTTCATACACCCGTGCCAGAAGGCACCTTTGTGGGAAAATGCCATGGGATGGAGATAAAAATATAGGAATCAAAACTTGTGTAAGTGTGTTAGTAATAGATAGAGCCAAATACATAAGGGAAGAGGAAGAAGCCCAATACAAATCTAAAAGATCTAAGGGTTTCATTCAATCTTATGCACTATCACATCATAGACAAAGAAGTCCATCAACTTCCACCCATCGTAGTGGATTTGGTGGCACACCTGGACCAAACATCTCTTTAAGGCATAGAACCATATCCGATTTCCTTGACGAAGAGTCTAGGATTGATGTGGATTCAAAAAAATTCTAGTTTCTTTATGCATGTGGGGTATCATTCAATGTTATTCGCTCACCTTATTGGCATGAAATGGTTTCTACCATTAATGATGCCCCCAAAGGATACAAGAGCCCTAGGTATGACAAGGCTAGAACAGTGGGACTTGATCATGAAAAAGCAAAAATAACTTATTCTTTTAGTAGAATGACAAGTTCTTGGAATGAGCATGGGGTGTCCATTGTATCTGATGGATGGACAAATGTAAAAGGCAAGCCATTGATAAATGTTCTTGTTGTGTCTGTTAGTGGTGCAAGATTCCTTTCATCATATGATTATTCAGATAAGTTCAAGACAGGCATCAACATTGCAAAACCATTACTTGACACAATTGAACATATTGGACCATACAATGTCATCCATGTCATCACTGATAATGCTGCTAATTGTAAGGCAGCGGGAGCAATTATTGAGGATAAATACCCCAACATATTTTGGTCTAGGTGTTTGGTTCACACAATGAACCTTTTGATGCATGATATAATTAAAAACAAACAACCTCAATGCAGATGGCTTGGTGGTTTGTACAAGAGAGGCAAAAAAATGATAAGATTTATTACAAATCATAACAATACCCATGGGCTTTTCCGCAGTCACTCAAGATTGGATTTGTTGAAGATAGCAAAGACTGGATTTGCTAGCTATTACCTCACCTTCATGCGCCTTTTAAAAGTAAGAGAGTCATTGGTTGCCATGGTATCAAGTCCACACTGGCAGGTATTAAAGCACAAGGCAAGAACATCAGTTGACAGGCAAGGTTTTGAACAAGTGGAGGAGACCGCTCTTAATCCTTTGTTTTGGGCACATGTGAGGGAAATTTTGAATTTCACCAAGCCCATTTATAGCATGATTCGCTTTGCAGACACAGATAAACGAGTGATTAGGGAGGTGTATGAGCAGATGGATAGCATGTTGGGGCAAATAAAAGATGTTAAGGAAAACGATCCAAACTTGTATTCAAAGATTCACAACTGTGTGTGTGCACGATGGAATAAACTTAATGTTCAACTACATGCTTTGGCGTATATCCTTATGCCAAAATACTACTCTCGATCTTGGTTGGGCCAACCTGCACTTGAGGGTGGGGTTAGGATCAAACCTCATACAAATCCAAAAGTACAGGAGGGATATATGAAAGCATTATACAAGTTGGTCTTTGACAGGGAGGAGTGTGCTAATTTGCGCCTTGAATTACGCAGATACTTCAGTTGCACTGGTTTGTTTGGTTCTTTGCATGCAATGGAAGATAGAGACAGATTTGATGCTCTCACATGGTGGGAAGCATATAGCAGCATGGGACTTTTGGAAAAATTGGCAAAAAAAGTTCTCTCACAGGTTGTAAATACTTCTTCTGCAGATAGGTGTTGGAGCACCTACAACTTCATCCATAATAAGAGAAGAAACAGACTCAACGAAAACCAAGCAGAAAGCTTGGTTTATTTGCACTACAACTTGAGGTTGTTGAGTCATTATTGTGATCAGTTATAAAGTTTGGGACAACAACCCAAAGGACGATAATTTAGAAGACAACACTATACATTTGGAAGAATTGGAAGCAGAACTTTTGAGAGATGAGGATGAAGCAACAACAGCCATGCCATTGCCACACCCACCATTCGGTAGTAGTGCCAGTGCCAGTGTTCGAGTTCCAACTATTGTTCCTTTGCTGAAGTAGCCTCCACCTACATCCTCACGTGGAGGGCATGGGCCTTCTAGTTATGGTCGTGGTACTTCCTGCGAGGAGACTGTTGGAAGACCACCATTACCATGAGCCGCTCAAAAATTAGACATTTCTCGTGGCAAGAGGCCAAGCAATAGATAAAATAGATTTACAGTTTACTAGTCTTTTCTATTTTCTAGTAGTTTTTTACTTTTTATAACTGTTGAAACTTGACCCTTTCATATTTAATGGAAGATATTTTTTGTAAACAATATATGACAATTTAAGTTTGAACTTTGAAACTTTGAAGTTGGCAGTTATAAGTTTATAAGTCATAATGAATTATGAATATGATGCTTCATGAAAGTTGAAAGTTGTTTCATTTCATTTCATTTTATAACATTTCATTTCATGTTAAATATTCTTTGTTGTAATGGTTACACTTAGCTTACAATTACAACTATGGTGATCAATGAATCAATGATGATAAATGTTACATATTGAATTCTGAAAGCTTGAAACTTTAAGATTGATGAATCATGAGACTCGAGTCAATATGTTGTATGTTTCTAACTTGTGAACGTGGTTGATGAAGATTATAACTTCTAGATGATTGATGTTATGTGGTTCAATCTATGTTTTTATGTTTTTTATGTCTAATTTATCATTCTACATAATTTTGTTGACATATATGCATCAAAATATAAAAAATATATATATATTATAAAAAAACGCTCCCGGACCGGGAGCTTTTGAAAATGGCGCTCCCGCTCCCACTCCCGCTCCCAAGTAACCTTTCCATAGATTGTTGTATTATTCATATTTGGTTTAATATAACGAAGGTTGGGGTTGTAGATTATTGTACAATTTTGTTAAAAAATGTGTATATTTGTGCATGTGTGATTTACTGCTTTATATTTTCCGTTGTGCAAAGTAGTTTATAGTTGAGATTCTTGGTTTGGTAGCGTCAGTGATTTTAAGACTCTAACCTAGACCCAAGGTCGTGGAAATTCAACATAGCATACTTTATGATGGTGTATTCAGTGATATTTCAAATCTGATCTCAAATTTACAGCAGCAAAGAACCACAGATCAGCAAGTTATTAATGCCAAAAATAGATGGTCAATATGTCCAAAATAGCAAAAATGCACTAGAACTTGAAAAATTCAATTTTTGGGGCCTTTAAAGAGTGTGATCCAACAATTTTTAGAACTGATATATTTATTACAACAGTAAAACAATGATAGATCAACAAGCTAGTGATACTGAAGATGATGCCCAATATATCCAAGAATAGTAAGATTTTTCCAGAAATTAAAAATTTGATATTTTTTGCTCTCTTTAAGTATTTGATTCAAAAAAATTTGCAGACTTGATTCAGCAATTTACGCAGAAAATTCCAGCAAGCAAAAAGTTAGATCTAGCCCACAAATCCAAGATGTCCAAGTGGCCAAAACTTATGAAAATTTAGATTTTACAATTTTAAGTCATTTTGACCATTAAACATGTGATTTTAGGGCTTAATCATTAATGATTTGACTGTTGTGATAAAACAAAGATAAAATAGGGTGTAGAGGTCAAACCCTAGGCTTCAAGCCTTGAAGAAACACTTTCCCAAGTGACTCAAAAATTTTGGATGAAGATTTCACTTGAAAATCAGAATTTTTGAGCCTCAAAACTTGTAAAACCACCAAGTATTTAATCTTAAAAATTTCAGATGAGGGTATTAGGTCAAGTTAGGGCAAAAGAGGCCAAGAAAAGGGAAAACAAGGTTAAGGAAAACAAATTTGAGGGGATAACATGGGCAGGATGATAGATCGGGGCCCAAGGATGAGGGAAAAGACCACAAAGAGGGAACGCTATGCCTAATGAGGCTAGTGTTTGGGAAAAGGAGGGCTTTTAGAGGCCTAGGGAAAGACCTAAGGCCTACGGCCTATGGCCCAAAGGCCAAAGAGGGGAGTCGCAAGCCCTTAGAGGGTTGTTGCCTAAGGAAAGATGGAGAGGAGGCCTAGGACAGAGGCCAAGGGAGGACGGAGGAAGGAGGAAGGCCGAGGGAGGAGGGTCGAGGGGAAGGAGAGGGCCGAGGAGGGATAACAAAGGAGGGTCGAGGGGGGAAGGAGACCGAGAGAGGGGAGGCCGAGAGGAGGCGAGGCCTACAACAGGCCTACCAGGGTCGAGGAGGAAAGGAGGGAGGTTGAGGCCTCAAAACCCCATGGCAAGGCCACAAAATGGCCCTAAACCAAGACGCAAAGGGCAGAAGGAGGGATGTTGAGGCCTAGGAGGAGGAAATCAGGGTCAGGAGCCCTGAAAAGTTTGAAACCCTTGCTCAATTTTTTTTTTATGCTTCAACTCTTTGATTTTCTGAACATTCCTCCATGGGAAATCCTGCCAAAAATTCCAAGGGACTAGATCTTATCCTCAAGGGCCTGATCAAGTTATTCTCCCACTTGATCTCTTGATCCAACCTCCAAAAAATGAAAATAAAAACACCCAAACCAAAATATATACAAAATAGATCTAAAACCCAAACCCAAGTTAGGAAAATAATTTATGAATATAAAATTACAAAATATACATGGGTTTTTAAATAGATTTGAGGAAATAATTTTTATGATACTTTTCCTTGAAATAATGATTAAAACACTTTAGAAAAATTATTGCTCACTACAGCCCTAGCAAAGATTTAATCCACCATATAAAAACTAAGGATCCAAGCAAAGTATGCATTTCCCACAGTTTGTGAACTTGGAGACCAAGGATTGAGTACCTGCAAACACTATGTATTATCTCAAAATAATAATCATAAAGTACCACATAGGAAGTCCATCGTCAATACATACCACAGATCAATGAACAAGAACACCTCCAGTTGCACCCCAAAGTCCTTTATTATAGTAGAAAAAATAGTTCCCAACGAGACAATAATTTACAAAATGCTTCAACAGTAATTCTAGTCAGAGATCAAGATGACTAGAGACTCAACTGATTCTCTAATTTATAGATAAATACTCCAAGTGGAAAAATAACAGTTAATTTATTTGCTCCTTGTCAAAGTAATCTTGGTCGTTGATAAACACTTCAAGATCTTTTAATCTTGGCCCTTGATTTTTATTTTGGAGGAATTTTCGAATTTAACATTTAATTCCATTTTAATTAGCTCAAAATTAATTATTTTGAGCTACTTTCTTCAAAATTTTGACTTTGCCTTAATCACCAAGGTCCAAGGGTCCAAATTTTCTTGAAATATACAATATTCCCTTGGTGGAGAACCTTTAAAAATTGATTCTTTTAGGACCCACGAATTTTTCCACTTAGAGAATTAATTTTCTGGCTTAGGATTTAATTTTATTTTGCCAGAAAAATTAATTAATTTACACATGAGAGGATTTAATTATTTTTCCACCCTCTAATACATAAGATTTTACATTTACAACCCTCAAGACACATAACCCATTTGCGACACAATATGATCTAGTAGACTAAGTGATTTGTAATAAAATAATTAAGCCAACTAGCTTAAATATTCCCAAATCATTTTTACATTAGAATCGACTAAGGACTCACCTAATATTTTGATGATAAATTTCACCCTAGCTTTGGGAGTTTAAGCTGGAGGGAAAAAAACTCTTCTGATTAGCCGTGTTTAAAAACACAAATAATCAGTGAGCTTAAGAAACCTCCTAGGATGAAATTCGTCACCAAAATCATAGGCTTACCTAGGTTGTTACATATACTCAAGGTCTTACTAGGATCATTTACATCATATAACTTACAGAATGGGGTGACCATGACACATGGACTGCTAATAGGTGATTTGATCCTTATTGAAAAAATAGGTACTTACTCTTCCTTGGAACTTCAACAATTTGAGTGCAACACACCCATTGAGTGCTTCTAGGTTTGTCATAAAGTCAATTGAGTCAGTGTCATGTATTGAAGACCCATTTGGGCATGTTACATATAGTAAAAAAAAATTATTTGAGTCAAAATAGAGTCAAAAGACCTTCCAAGGCCTCGCCATGGCACAAATATCAAGTTGGCCTACATGATGGACAAGTCAGTCTAAAGATAGAATTTTGTACCCCTCAAAAGGCTATATATAAGAAGGAACTCGACCTCATTTGGATACACACTGAAGCAAGTTCGATCTCCTCAAGATAGAAGCTAGAAAAGGACAAAGAAGAAGAAGAAAAAGATCAAAGTTTTGGGTCTCTCTCTCTCTCTCTTGTTAGGGTTTTTTTATAGTTACTGGGCAAGACGAAATTTTGAAGCTGCATCGAAGCTATGAAGCTGCTTCTATTCAAAGTTGTGAAGCTACAAGTTTGAAGCTGTGAAGATGCTTCTAGGTCGAAGTTGTGAAGTTGCGGGGTCGAAACTGTGAAGCTGCAAGGTCGAAGTTGCAAAAATTGTTGTTGGGGGTCGAAGTTGTTGGAAGGTCGAAGTTTGTTACTAGAAACTATGCATATCAAGAAGGAAGGTTGACTTGGTCTTGGAGGAGTCTTGGTCAAGGTTCATAGATCTTGGAATTCATCAATTGAAGATTCTATAGGAAGAGAAGATTTTATGTGGGTTTTCCTCTCGAGTGGAGAAGTTTTGGCCCTAGTTGATCACCTATATCTTGTGTCCTCTTGTATCAAAAGCAGTTATCAAAGTAAGAGAAATCACATAATCTAGCTGCCCTAGACTTCTCAACAAGAATTTAACATATTCAACTACCAGTATACAGCATCTACAATATCTAGGTAGTTCTACCCTCTAAAAACTGAATTATTGTAATGTACAGCTAATCAGTCATATGCTCTTAGCAAAGCAAAAACTGATTACAAAGATCCCTATCAAAAGTTTCAAATTATTGTTATAGTATATATTCTTAATTTAGGTAACAGAACTACATATGGACTTGTAATATGTATAAAGAACTATTACTTAAAATTCAACTTAGATTGCAAATTGGAGAGAACAACTAAAAAGAATAGAAGCCGGGGCAATCATTTGAGAACTTTAGGAAATTAATACGGTGCACCTAAACTGAAGTTGACCATAAAGATAGCATGCTTTTTTAGCCTTTAGGTTCTGCTAACACAAAACATCATAAAAAAAGGATAGGAAAATGTCACCAGTAAATACCTTCATTTGCTGTGAAAGTGCACTTAGACCAAAATCAGAGATCTTCAGATTTCCTTTTGAATCCAAAAGAAGGTTCTCCGGCTGGAAATAAAGTTCAACTACATATCAGAAACCATTTTACCTTCAATTTGCAGAAATAATGCTCAACAATAATCTATTAATCAATCGATTTTTTCCCTGTTAAAATATCTATGCCATAAAGCGAACTACTAAAGGAATGAAACTTATTTTGTCAATGCAGCCTGCTTTCTATTGGGAGCAATAAACCTTACCTTAAGATCTCTATGGTAAACTCCTCTGCTATGACAATAATCAACTGCATTTATAAGTTGCTGAAAATATTTTCTGACATCATCTTCCTTTAATTTCCCATGTTGAGCCTGGAATTAAAAAGATATTTTATTAAATTTTATTTCATTACATTAATATTTCCACTTTGAACTATAGTATCAAGATTCAGCCGCATTGAGATTTGAAATTTGCTGTATGAAAATTTGGTAGTTGTACAAAATTTGACAAATTTTCAATATAGCATGGATACAGTACAGAGTCCAGACAATTTTCTTTCTAATATCTTTGATAATATACATCATGTCTTTCATACCTGTCCAGTTATAAACCCAAAAAAAAGCCAAAAATATTTTAAAGAAACACTTATAAAACTTATAAAAAGTTAATTCTTATAATCAAAGTAGCTGATTTGATCCTTACAACAGCAGAGTTTCACTTTGCTCCAGAAGATAAAAGTGATAAAGAGGGATATAGCTACTAGCCTACTAGCAGTGAATTCTAGATACATTCATTTTCGCACAAATTGCAAAGCAGCCATTTCAGGCCAGACAACAACAGATTTCATGGTGCTCCAAAATGAAAAATGTTCAGGATAATAAACTCTATCAGCTCACAAAATTTTAGAAAAAAAAAATTGGGCAGTTTAGTTTATTTTTCTTGTTTCAAGGATTCCTAGCAACTTAGTACTTGTCAGATCAACCCCAAAGCTTGGAAAAGAAACCAGATGTTCAGAAATGATATTTCCGGCTGTAGGTGGTCATTTATGACATATGTTCAATTCACTCAGCGGATCCATTTTATTGACATGCAGACTGTTGCTGCACAAACTAGCAGGGCTTGTGAAGAGGCAAAAGGTAGAGGGCACAGAAACACTTGTGACAGAGGCCCACTGTCACCACAGCCTAAGTCCCCCACTCTTCTTGGATTTTCACCAATGGGAGGAGTCCCAATATTACTCACATGTGATAAATGTATTTATGATAGGTTTGAGGTGAGGCAAGGTAGCTCATTCAATGGAAAGATTCAACCAAGGTGCAAGCTTTGGAAGAAGCTAGGAAGAATTTCCACGAAAAACCCCTTTGAAAATAAACTACACAAGACCTAGGTTTGAGACTTGGCATGAAATATATGTGCATCCAAGGTCAAGGTAGGTGAGAAAAGGCAATGTATGATTTACTTCACCAAGTACTAAAGAATTGTCTTCAAAGAATCCCCAAGTTGAAGGATTAGCTTCTAGGGTCCCCTCTTGATGTGATAACTAGGGCATCAAAATTTATGGAGAATGCACCGTGGAAATTCTACCAAAATTTGAGGTCATCTAGAGGAGACATAAAGGAAGATATCTATCCAAAGTTCAAACGAAACTCAAAAGTTCCTCCTCCAAAAGATTCCGCACCAAGCCCTAGATGAGCCTCCTTATCCTTAAAGGGACGAAAAATATAGGTTAACAGAGAAATAATTTTGAGTTTTTGGTGACCACCAAGGAAATTTGACCAGTGCCTAGACCCTTGGGAGATTTGGAGTCATGAATGATCTTGATATGGGCAATTCACTCTTCAAGGAGACCTAAAGGAACAAACTTTCGTTGCCGCTTTAGATATTTACACCCCTTAGACACTTGTTAATGGAGTTTCAAGGATAAAATGCAATAATCCCCTAGGAACATTCATTCATTCACTATCAAATGAGTAACACATGCAAAAATTGCCAATAGTTACAATTTTAAACAATATTCAACAATAAGGGCACATTAATAACCATGAGACATTATTCCATGCATTAGACATTAGTGAAAATCAGAAATTCGTCATAAAAGAGCACTTACAGGATAGCGAATAGTATATCCATCCATAACAATGCCATATAGAAGCTCCAAAAATGAGACAAAATTATCCACACATCAAAATGCGTCCATAATCACCAAAAATCCTCCACGAATTGCAAATCGGAATTTTCCAATGAGGCCGAAAATCCAAGTGATGATGGTGAGATCTCAAATGAGGTCTCCCAAATACATACAAGCGATATGAGGTCGAATTACAAATGAACAAGCCCCTCTAACATGTCTAAGATGCTAAGTAACTCACCCATGGTTACAAGCCAACCATGATAGCTTTTAAAAATCAATTTATCTCTCTCTAGCCCATGCAAGGCTAAAGTAATGCGAAGATGCCTAGAGAGGCAGCGTTGAGGCCTCTTGTGCTAGAACTTGGGTAGAGGGCCTCAAAAATCAAGATGAAGACGGTGGTATCCTCATTATGCTGCAAAACATGTTTGGGACCCCTATTTGGGCTTGGGGCTCCAAAATGGGTCTTTTTACCACTCAAACTAGCAGGGGCTCTAAAGGGGGATCCTTGGAGGGCTACTACTAGATCAAGGGCAACAAATGGAGCAATAGCCCACTGTCACCTCAGCTAAGGCTCCCTACTCTTTACTGACTTTCACCGATAGGAGGAGACTCAATATGATAAGGACTACGAGATGAGTATATAATGATAGGGTGAGGGGTGATCCTAGGGCCATATTCACGAGAGAGGCTCAGATATATAGCTCGCTTGCCCTGGAAGTCAAGGTTGAAGGCTCTCAAGGAAGGGCTCAAGGGGAATTTCAAGGTTAAGGTTTAGGGAATGTACCTTATAATGGAGGCCCTTATACCCTAAAATTCTTATGGAGGCTTGGATTCCAAGTGGTCCTTGAAGAATCACTCTTAATGGCTTGTGGGACCACACAAGACCAACTGGACCCAGAGGGTAGGTCAAGTGGGTAGGGTCTAGCAACCAATGATGTACTTGACCTATTCCAGTGGGGAAAGGGATCAAAGAATGAATTTTTCAACAAACAAGGTGAGGATCCCAATGAGGTCTTTGGCATATGGAAACCAAGGGCAAGACTTGAGGCTAGGGCTTGAGGTATCTCACAATCTGACCGTTGGAATTGCTTCAAAAATGTGGGTGCCTAGGAGAAACCCTAGCGCAGGCGATGCAAAGAGATCAGAATTTTCTTGTGGATGGTTTGCAAGATAAATGATGCCCTAGGTGACCTATGGGCTAGACCTCAGAATGAAAAGGTGGAGGAGAATAATATGGATTGATCACCTTTATGGTGGACCAGTGCTTAGACCTTTGGGGAGATTTTGGAGTCGCGAGTTATAATGACTATGGACATTCAATTTTCTGCCAAGGAGGCCTTAAAGACAACTTCGCAGACCCTTAGGGCAGCAACGAAAGCAGCTTCAAGAACTTTATACTTCGTTTTGCAACATTAATGGCTTATCAAGATGAAATTCAATAAAGAAACATCTCTAGGAATATTCATTCAAAATGCATGGCCCATACATTGTGCATCACTATCTAGAAACTCAATTTCTACAACTTCGCAATAATGGATACAGCAAATTAGCCCTAGTACAATGAAAATCTAGCAGCAATGTATGTGACAAAACAAAAGAGAAAAATAGCATTAAATTTACTTAAATGTATTAAGAGTATAGCCAACCATTCATCATTTTCCAATTTGGAAGCTCCAAGACGAAACGAAAATTATCCAAACATCAAAATTCATTCCATGGTCCAAAATTTCGTCCACCAAGAAGGATAGTGAAGTTCTCTAAAGAGATACAAGTCCAACCAAGTGATGATCCTAACATGAATCCTCATCATTTGTATTTATACACTCCTAAGGAGTTCGATTTAGCTAATTGAGCCTACATTAGCCAATAAAATAAAATAATGTGCAAAATAACTAACTTTTGGTGACAAGCCCACCAAACTAGCTCATAAACAAAATAATAAGCCTCTCAAGAGGTCAAATGATGAATAATACATGTCGTTGGGCCCTCTAAGAAGCTTGATGAAGTCCATTAGTGTCATAATGATGAATAGGACTCCCAAAAGTGATGGACAAGGGGTTGGTCCCTTGTTCTCCAAACAATAAACCTGTGGTGCTCCCAGTGGGTGTGGGGGCACACAAATAATTTCATGGGTCTCCAAGTAGGTCGAAGATGCCTGCAGACTATCTGTAAGGGCTCAAATGATGGTGTAAGTGATGTCGCATCAGCATACAAGTCCTGGTTCATCTACCAAGTGCATGGTATAACTGTGGGATCGATTGAGCATGGTGAACCAAGTGGATCTTCCTCGTCCAATAGGTGAATCTTGAGCAATCTATGAACATCTCTGGGATCCATGGAGTGATGTCTACTGTTGTGGAGGTCCATGGCTCTCTAGAGAGTTAGGACCCCATATAGGGAGACCAAACTCAAAATGGAAACCATCTACAATCCTGCATAAGATCCAATGTGTCCCCTAGCCTTTGAGCAAAACAATTCGTTAAAAAAAAGGCTTACAAACCATGGACAACATGTGGAAACTTCATAATGGCATGCCCTTCCATAGTGGGCTTTAGCATGTGCTAATGTCTCCAAGCTCCAAAGGGGGTTAACCAAGTACCTTATTAGGTGGTTTCTACCTTTAGAAGGGACAGTATGTTCAAGGTACATCCTTCAAATGGTGGTGGCATGTGATAAAGAGGTGAACGGAATAAGGGATCAAAGGGGCAATCATGGGCCACATATCGAGGTATAAGGGTAGCTAGAAAAAGGGAAGCCCACACTTGGTGTATAATGTATAGGAGGGAGTAATCGCGGTACATGAGGTGCCACAA